>JAIUJO010001346.1:207500-257500 GCA_023846275.1 Vanilla planifolia
GCCGACCCCCGCCAGCCAGCACCGACCCGCACCGCCGCCACCGCCGTCGCCGCGCCTCCAGCCATCCGAAATTAAGGTTAAATAAACTTAATTTTCATTATTTTTCTCAGAATTTTAGGAGTCGGTTTGTAATTTTTATGTGACTTTTAATTTACCCATTTGTCCTTTAGTATTCCCATGTTATGAGTTAAATATCTTTTGTACCCTTATGGATTCCTATATAAGGGGAAGTCCTCTTCTGTTGTAAGGATACTGAATAGTTAATGCAAGCTTTTGAGTGTTCTTTGCTTCCATTCTGAGTTCGTGAGTGCTCTGAGTGTCTTTGGCGTGCCGACTCGTCAAAGCTCTGATACTGGGAGGAGGGACGCGAGGTCCAAGTGGTGAGACGCCACTCCAGTCTATCATCTTCCTTCACCGCTTAACCATCTTCAAGTGAAGTTTTTGTTTTTCCTCGTCTTCCTTTTTACGAGTAATTTCCATTCCTAGATTATTAATTTGTCTTCAATATATTTTCATTCTGCGAAGTGCAACTTTTACTATAAATTATATTTTAATTTCAACTAGTACTTAACCAATCTAAATACTCCATATTTCTGCGTGCTTGAAAGTGTGTAGTCGTAATCAATTTAGCGACTTCTTAGCCGCTATCGATCCTAAGTTTAGTTAGGATTCATTGGTTGGTGCCTTTGCGTTCAACCCTCATCGTATCTCGGTGTGTGTCCCTTAGGATGACGGCCCTGCTCTTTGTTGTGCATCAGTCATGAATTTTCTAACTAAGCAAATTTTGTTTAGTCCTACATCACATTTGGTATCAGAGAAACGGTTATTCAGTTACTTTGTGAGCTGCACACACACACTTTACGAAAACGTTTATGCGAACTAGATCTGGTAGGGAATATACAATGGATAATCAATTTGAACAACTCATGGAACAGATGTGACAAATGCAATTAGCTATACAGGAACTATCAACTCAAACAAATGCAAGACTCAATCGATTAGGACAAAATCAAGTGGAACCAGAAATTACTGAAGAAGAAATACTACAACCCCCTAGACTTAGAGTCACACCGACACAACAACGTAGAATGGAACCAGAGATAATAGAAGAAGGAAGCGACTATCAATCAACAATACCCCCACATAGACACAGAAACCGGACCGAAAATGACAATGACCAATTACTCAGATCAATCAAATTCGAAATCCCTAGTTTTGAAGGTTCCCTTAACCCTAAAGAATATTTAGAATGGGAAGCCGCTATAGACAAATATTTTCAATGGTTTAGACTTACTAAAGATAGAAAGACATTATTTGCGAAAATGAAATTATCTAAGCAAGCACGACTCTATATGGAAGCTATAGATAATGATAATTTTCAAAGAAACTCGCCGCCAATTGAAACTTGGAATGAACTTAAAAGAGCCCTTAGGCAGAAATATGTTCCCAGAACTTATAAAAATCAATTATTGGACCAATGGCAACTCACACACAAGGAGGAAAATCGATAAATGAATATATTGCCAAATTCGATGAATATCATCTCAGATTTAGAATAGATGAAGACCCATCTACGACTCTCTCCCGATTTCGTGCTGGACTTAGGGAAGATCTACAAAGAGAACTTTTAATTCGTGGCATAGAATCCCTACCCGAAGCCTATAGAATAACTAGCGAAATAGAGCGCTTACAAAAGACCTATCCTACAAAGAAGTTTGAACCCAAACCTATACCTAAATACTCTAATAATGGATCATCAACTAGCTGTACCCAGCCTACTACTGCCATAAAACCCAATCCAACCACCACAAGACCTAAAGAAATAACTTGCTATAAATGTAATGGAAAAGGACATGTAGCAGCCCAATGTCCCACCAGGATAAACTACTTAGGAGAAGGTGAAAGTGAGGAACCTGAAATAGACATTGAGGAGATAACAGAATACAACCCAGATAGTGATCTTGCTAATGAATATTATGAAGATGAAGAAGACAACCCAGGGGAAGAAGCTCTAGCTGTAGTCAGATGCACCCTTACTCAACCAAAAATTAGTAAAGACTGGAGAAGAACTGCAATCTTTCATACTTTCATTAAAATAGGAGAAAAGGTTTGCAAAGTAGTAATCGATAGTGGGAGCAGTATTAATGCCATTTCTACAAATTCGGTGACCAAACTTGGCCTAATTACGACCCCACATCCCCACCCTTACACTGTCTCATGGATTAACGAGACATCTATTCCAGTTAAAGTACAATGTGTAGTTCCTTTAGCATTTGGACAATATTCAGAAGATATAGTTTGTGACATAGTTCCAATGCAAGTAGGAAGCATCATATTAGGGAGACCATGGCTTTATGACCACGATGCTTTATTAACAGGGAGATCCAATACATGCATCTTTACGCATAATGGACAAAAGATTAAACTATACCCATCCCCTCCCAAGGATAAAGTTCAACCTATCAAGAAGACAAATCAAATTAAGAGTAAAAAAATTCATATCATATCTAAAGGAGAAGCCATGCGTGAATTCACTGATGGATTAGTAATATGGGCATTAACAGTTAAAAAAGTACAAACTGAAGTTGTCAACTGAAGTTTAGGAAACTTATTAAGAAGTTTAGTTGGTGATAACATTAAAAATTGGGACCTACTTTTACCAAGAATAGAATATGCTTATAATAGCTCAGTCAATAGGATAATTGGAATAAGCCCGTTCGAGGCCTATAACAGTTATAAGCCCCATAGTCCTATAGACTTAATTCCTTTACCTACACATACTCGTTCATCAGAATCAGCCATAGAATTTACCGAACATATAAGAAATATTCATAAAAGTATAAAAGAAAAAATTAATCTAAGCAATGAAACATATAAAAAATTGGTTGATGCACATAGAAAGAACAAGGAGTTTTCTGTGGGAGATTTTGTCATGATACGTGTGAGGCCTGAGAGGTTTCCTCCAGGAACATTAAGAAAGTTGCATGCAAAGGGCATCGGACCTTTTAGAATCATAACTAAAATTAGCCCGAATGCGTACACTTTAGAATTGCCAGACGATTATAGAGTTAGCAACACTTTCAATATCTCAGACTTGGTGGCTTACAAGGAGCCAGTTGAAATACCTAGTGAGCCGTTTGAGCCTGAATCTACTCCCCTTGTGAGTGAACCTCTACCCGAGTGTCCACCGGCCTGTTTTAAGAAATCGAGTGAGCAGATTGAAAAAATTATTGATGATAAAATTACTAACACTAGGAATAAACAATATCGGAAATATCTTGTACATTGGAAAGACAGGTTAAACGAAGATGACACTTGGATATCTTGAAAGGAGCTTCATCGTTTGAACCCTGGAGCACTTGAAGACTATGAGAGGGCCAGAGATTACTCATCAAAGCTGAGTTTTTCCCACCCCAAGGGAAATGATGAGGACATCATGTTCAAGAAGGACTTTCGACGTCCAAGGACCTAATCTTGTACAAAAAAAAAGGTCAAAATTACTATTCCTGCCATCGACTGCCGCCTTCGCAGCAGCCTCCGCCGCCACAGTGAACCGCCTGCCGCTGTGCCCGAACCAGATCCAGGTTTGCCCGAACCGCTGTGCATGTGTCCCGCCAGGCGCCTACCCAAGCTACCCGGATGACCCGCGCCGACCCACGCCAGCCCGCACCGACCCGTGACCTGTGACCCTCACCGACCCACGCCAGCCCGCACCGATCCGCGACCTGTGACACGCGCTGACCCACGCCAGCCAGCACCGACCTGCACCGCCGCCGTCGTCGCGCCTCCAGCCATCCGAAATTAGGGTTAAATAATCTTAATTTTCATTATTTTTCTCAGAATTTTAGGAGTCGGTTTGTAATTTTTATGTGACTTTTAATTTACCCATGTGTCCTTTAGTATTCCCATGTTATGAGTTAAATGTCTTTTGTACCCTTATGGATTCCTATATAAGGGGAAGTCCTCTTCTGTTGTAACGATATTGAATAGTTAATGCAAGCTTTTCAGTGTTCTTTGCTTCCATTCTGAGTTCGTGAGTGCTCTGAGTGTCTTTGGCGTGCCGACTCGTCAAAGCTCTAATACTGGGAGGAGGGACGCGAGGTCCAAGTGGTGAGACGCCACTCCAGTCTATCATCTTTCTTCACCGCTCAACCATCTTCAAGTGAAGTTTTTTTTTCCTCGTCTTCCTTTTTACGAGTAATTTCCATTCCTAGATTATTAATTTGTCTTCAATATATTTTCATTCTGCAAAGTGCAACTTTTACTATAAATTATATTTTAATTTCAACTGGTACTTAACTAATCTAAGTACTCCCTATTTCTGTGTGTTTGAAAGTGTGTAGCCGTAATCAACTTAGCGACTTCTTAGCCGCTATCGATCTTAAGTTTAGTTAGGATTCATTGGTTGGTGCCTTTGCGTTCAACCCTCATCGTATCTCGGTGTGTCCCTTAGGATGACGGCCCTGCTCTTTGTTGTGCATCAGTCATGAATTTTCTAACTAAGCAAATTTCTTCTAGTCCTACATCAGAAGGGGAAGGAGAAGAAGAGTGAAGAGAAGAAGAAGAATGAGAAGAAGAAGAAGAAGAAGAAGGAATTGCAGAAGAAGTGGATGAAGAAGAGGAATAAAAAGAACAAAAAAAGTAGCAAAAGAAGAAAAGGAGGAACAACAAGAAAAAGAAGAAGTGGATGAAGAAGAGGAATAAAAAGAACCAAAAAAGAAGGAGAAGAAGAAGAACAAGAAGAGAAAGAGTAAGAAGAGGAGGAGGAGGAAGAAGAAGAAGAAGAAGAAGAGGAAGATGATGAAGAAGAAGGAGAAGAACAAAAAAAAGATGGGGAAGAGGAAGAAGAAGAAGAGGAAGAAAAAAAAGAGGAGGAAGATGATGAAGAAGAGGAAGAAGAAGAAGAAAAGGAAGAAGAAAAAGAAGAAGACGAGGAAGAAGTAGAAGAAAAAAAGAAGAATAAGAAGAAAAGTTGGATTAGGGAATTGAAATTAGGGGTTAGGGATTAAAGACTAGGGATTAGGGAATAAAAGATTAGGGATTAGGTATTAGGGAATACGGATTAAAGATTAGAAAGGGAGGGATTAAGGATTAGGGATTAATTATTAGGGGTTTGAGTGTTAGTAATTAAGGATTAGGGTTTTGGGATTAAGGATTAAGGATTAGGGAATAGTAATAGGGATTAGGCATTAAGGATTATGGATTAGGGATTGTGGATTAAAGATCATTAATAAAGGGATTAATGATTAATGATTAAAGATTAGGGATTAAGAATTAAGGGATTAATTACTAAGGATTAGGTATTATAGATTTAGGATTTAGGACTAGGGATTGAAGATTAGCGAAAAGCAATTTAGGATTAGAGATTATAGATTAGAGATTTGGGATGCTGGATTTTGGATTAGAGATTAAAATTTAAGATTAGAGATTAAGGGATTAGGATAAGAATTAGAGATTAGGGATTAGGGATTAAGGATTTTGGATTAGTGATTAAGGGTTAAGGATTATGGATTAGACACTAGAGATTAAGTATTATGGATTATAGATTAGGGATTAGCAATTAGGTATTATGGATTATTGTTTACGGAGTAGAGATTAGGGATTAGAGGTTAGGGATTAAATTTTAAGGATTGGTGATTTGGGATGGATTAGTGATTATGGATTAAATGTTAGGGATTAGGGAGTAGGAAAATGATAAAAAGAAGAAAAAAAGTAGGAAGAAGAAGGGGAAAACGAAGAATAAGAAAAAAAAGAAGAGGAAGAATGAAATTAAAGGAAGATGTAAGAAGGAAGAAGGAGGAACGGAGAAGAATGAAGGAAGGAAGAACGAAAAAGGAAGAAGAAAGAAGAAAGAAGAAAGAAGTTAGAAGGAAGAAAAAAGAGGAGGAAGAAGAAGTAGAAGGGAAAGCAGAAAGAGGAGGAGGAAGGAGAGGAGATGGAGAAAGAGAAGGAGATGGAGCAAGAGAAGGAGAAGGAGAAGGAGTTGGAGAAGTAGAATCAGAAAGAGAACGAGAAGAAGAATGACAAAGAAAGAAGAAAGAGAAGAAGAAGGAGAAGAAGAAGAAGAAGAAGAGGAAGGAGAAGATATAGAAGAAGAAGTAGAGGAAGTAGAAGAAGAAGAAGAAGTGGAAGAAGAAAAGGAATAAGAAGAATAAGAAAAGAAGAAGGAGAAGATGAACTTGAGGAAGAAGAAGAGGAAGAACAGAAAGAAGAAGAAGAAGAAGAGGAAGATGAAGAAGAAGAAGAAAAAGAGAGGAAGAGGAAGAAGAAGAAGACAAAGAAGAAGTGGAAGAGAAAGAAGAAGAAGAAGAGGAAGATAGGGAAGAAGTGGAATAAGAAGAAGGATTAAGAATTATCAATTAGAGATTGGGGATTTAGGATTAAAGATTAAGGATTATGGAATAAAAAAATTAGGGATTTGGGATTAACAATTAGAGATTTGGGTTAGGATTTATGATTAGAGGTTTGTGATTAGAGATTAAGGGATTAGGATAAGCATTAGGGATTAATGACTTTGGAATAGTGATTAAGGATAAGAGATTAAAAATTAGAAATTAGAGATTATGGATTATAGATTATATATTAGGGATTAAGGGTTAGGGATTACGCATTAGAGATTAGTGTTTAGGGATTAGAGATTAAGAGTTAAAGGTTACAGATTAAAGATTATGGGTTTGATAATTGCATTTGATTAACAATTAGGGATTAATGATTAGTGATTACGAATTAGGGAGACGAAAGAAGGAAGAAGGGAGAGGGGAGAAAGAAGAAGGAAGAAAGAAGAAGATGAAGAGGAGGAAGAAGAGGAGGAAAAAGAAGAAGAAGAAGAGGAAGAAGAGGAGAAAGAATACAGAAGAAGGAAAAAGAAAGAAAGAAGAAGGAAGAAGGAAGAAGGAAGGAGGAAGGAAGATGGAAGAAAGATAGAAGAAGAAACAAGAAAAAGGGGAGAAGAAAGGAGAAAGAAGAAAGAAGAAAGAAGGAAGAAGACGAATATGAAGAAGAAGAAGAAGAAGGAGAAGTAGGACGAGGAGAAGGTAGAAGAGAAGGAGAATGAGAAGGAGAAAGAGAAGGAGAAGGAGTAAGAGAAGGAGATGGAGAAGGAGAAGGAGAAGGAGAAAGGGAAGGAGAATGAGAAGGAGAAAGAGAAGGAGAAAGAAAAAAAGGAGGAGAGGAAGAAAGAGTAAGAGAAGAAGTAAAAGAAGAAGAAGAAGAAGAAGAAGAAGAAGAAATGAAAGAAGAAGAAGAAGAAAAAGAAGAAGAAGAAGAAGAAGAAGTAGAAGAAGAAAATGAATAAGAAGAATAAGAAAAGAAGTAAAAAGAGAAGAAATAGAGGAAGAGGAAGATGAAGAATAAAAAGTAGAGGAAAAAGAAGGGGAAGAAAAGAAGAAGATGAAAAAGTAGAAGAAGAAAAAAGAAGAGGAAGAAGAAGAAGGAGAAGAAGAAGAAGATTAAGAAGAAGAAGAAGAAGTGGAAGATGAGGAGGGAGAATAAGAAGAAGAGAATTAGGAAGTACAAGAAGAGGAAGAAGAAGACAAAGAAAAAGAAGGAGAAGAGGAAGAAGAGATGCATTAAGGATTAGGAATTAGGGCTTAAGGATTAGAGTTTAGACACTAAAGATGTAGGGAATAGGGATTATGAATTACATATTATTAATTAAGGGGGTGGGATTAAGGTTTAGAGATTAGGGATTAGAGATTATAGAGGGAGAGATTAGGTATTAGGTATTAAGAATTAATAATTATTGATTATGATTTAGAGATTCAGGATTATGGACTAGAGAGTAGACATTATGAAATAAGGAATAAGAATTAATGATTAAGGATTATGGAAAAATAGCATCAATGATTAAGGATTAGGGAATACAGATTAAAGATTAAGAGATTAATTATTAAAAATTAGGGATTACAGATTACGAAATAAGGACTACAGATTAGAGAATAGTGATTAGGGATTCTAGATTAAGGATTAGGTTTTAGAGATTATGGCTTAGGGATTAGAGAATAAATGATTCATATTAAGATTAGGGATTAGAGATTAAGAAATAGGAATTAGGTATTAAGGATTAGTTATTAAGGATTAGTGATTAGAGATTAGGGATTAACGATTAGATAATAAGGATTAAAGATTAAAGATTAGGTATTATGGATTAAAGGATTAGGGATTAAGGAGGGAGGGATTAGGCTTTAGGTATTAAGCATTTAGGATTAAGGATTAGGGATTATGGATTAGTAATTAGGGTTTAAGGATTTAGGATTATAAATTAGAGAGTTAGGATTAGGGAATAAGTAGTAGGAATTAGGGATTAGGGATGAAAGGATTAATGAATAAGAATTAGGGATTATGGACTATGGATTAAGGGATTAATTATTAAAGTTTAAGGATTATGAATTAGAGATTATAGATTAAGAAATAGGGATTTAGAATTAGAGATTAATGGTTAAGGATTCTGGATTAAGGATTGGGTATTAGAAATTAGGGGTTAGGGATTAAAGAATAAGAGATTGGTATTAAGACCAAGGATTAAAGATTAAAGATTTGGGATTATGGATTAATGATTAAGGTTTAGAGATTAGAGAATAGATTAGAGATTAGGGATTAGGGATTATGGGTTATTGATTAGGGGTTAGGGATTACGAATTAGGGATAAGCGATTTGGTATAAGGAAGAAAGGAGAAGAAGAAGGAAAGGGAAAAAGATTTCTAAGAGTTTTTTCACGGATCCTCAAGAGAGTACTTTTCCAATAAAAAAAATAAAAAAAGAAAATGAAATATAGATAAAAAAATATATATTAAAATTTAAAATAATTAAAATAAAATATAAATTCTTTATGGATTTCTTTAATGGACTTCTTTAGTTCCTAAAATATCTTTCTGTCATTCTTTTGATTTTTTTTAATTCTCGCCCTGGCCGGATCCGAAATACCAAGTGCAAATGAGAAACGATAGACTTTTTTTAATTCCCGAGGAAGCACATATCTTACCCGTACCTTAAGAAGAAGAAAAAGAAGCAAAAGAAGAAGAGGAAGAAAAAAGAACAAGCAAAAAGATGAAAGAAGAAAGAAGAAGCAAGAAAGAATATGGAATTAGGAAGAAGGAAGAAGAAAGAAGAAAGAAGAAAGAAGAAAAAAGAGAGAAGTAGAAGAAAAAGAAGAAGGAGAAGAAAAAGAACAAGAAGAAGGAGAAGAAGGATGAGGAAGACAAGGAGGAGGAGAAGAAGGAGAAAGAGATGGAGAATAAGGAGAGGCAAAATGACATGGAGAAGGAGAAGAAGAAGGAAAAGGAGATGGATGGGGAGACAGTAAAAGACAAGGAGTAAAAGATGGAGAAGGAGGAGGAGAAAGAGAAAAAGAAGAAGAAGAGGAAGAAGAAGAAGAAGAAGAAGAAGGAGAATAAGAAATAGAAGAATAAGAAGTAGAAGAAATAGAAAGAGAATAAGAAATAAAGTATAAGAAGAAGAAGAAGGAGAAGAAGAAGAAGAAGAAGAAAGAGAAGAAGAAGAGGAAGAAGAATAAGGAAAGAAGAAAATAGAGAAAAGGAAGTGGAAGAAGAAGTGAAGGAAGTGGAAGTAGAGGAAGAAGAAGAAGAAGTCGAAGAAGAATAAGACGAAGAAAAATAAGAAGAAAAAGAAGATGAAGTGGAAGATGATGATGATGAAGAAGAAGAAGAAGAAGAAGAAGATGAGGAGGAAAAAGAAGATGAGGAAGATGTGGGAGAAGTAGAAGAAGAAGATGAGGAAGAAAAAGAGGAAGAGCAGAAAAAAGAAGAAGAAGAGGAAGAAGAAGAAGAAGAAGAAGAAGAAGAATATGAAGAAGAGATGGATTAAGGATTAAGGATTAAGGGCAAGTTATTATGGATAATTGATTATGGAGGGAGTGATATGGTGTTAAGTATTAGGGGTTAGAGATTATCAATTAAGGATTGATGATTCAGGATTAGGGTTTAAGGATTTAGGATTACGGAGTAGGGATTAAGGAATAAGTAATAGGGATTATGGATTAAGGATTAGGGATTAGGGTTAAGGCTTAGAGTTGATGAGATTAATGATTAGAGATTATGGATTAAGAATTAAGTGATTAATTTTTCAAGATTAGGGATTATAGATTTGGGAATAAGGATTAGGGATTAGTGATTTATAATTACAGATTTTGGATTAAGGTCTAGGTATTATAGATTAAGGATTAAGGATTGGAGAATAAGGGATTGGTATTAGGATTAGAGATGAGAGATTACAAATTAGAGATTTGTGATTAAGGACTAAGGATTATGGATTAAAGATTAGTGATTAAGCTTTAGAGATTAAGGATTAGAGATTAGTGGTTAGGGACTAAATATTATGGATTAGGTATTAGGGATTAGAGATTAGAGATTATGTGATTAGGATTAAGATTAGATAAGAGAATAGGAATTAGAGGTTAAAGATTATAGATTATGGATTATGGACTAGAGATCAGGGATTAGGGACAAGATATTCTGGATTATAGATTGGGGATTAAGGATTAGGGATTAAGAGTTATGGATTAGGGTTTAAGGATTAGATATTTAGGATTAGAGATTAATAATTAGGGATTAATGATGGACTAGAGATTAGGGATTAAGGGTTACAAATAAGGATTATAGCTTGAGATTAGGGATTATGGATTGAGGATTAAGGATTAGTGATTAATGAAGGATGGATTAGAGATTATAGATTAAGGATCAAGAATTAGAGGTTAGATACAGAGGGATTAACGAGTAGGAATTAGGGAATTGCTATTAACGGTTATGAAGAAGAAGAAGGTGAAGAAGAAGAAGAACAAGAAGAATAAGAAGAACAAAGAGAAGATGAAGAAAAAGAAGAAGAAGAAGAAGAAGAATTGGAAGAAGAAGAAGAAGAATATGAAGAATATGAAGAATAAGATGGAGAAGGAAGAACAAGAAGACGGAGGAGAAGAAGAAGCTGATGAAAAATAATATGAAAAAGAAGAGGAAAAAGAAGACGAAGAACAAGAAGAAGCAGAGGAAGAAGAAGAATATGAAGAAAAAGAAGAATATGAAGAAAAAGAGGAAGAAGAGTAAGAAGAAGAAGAACAACAAAAGAAGAAGAAGAAGAAGAAGAAGAAGTAGAAGAAGAGAAGAAGAAAATGATGATGATGAAGGTGAAGACAAAGAAGAAGAAGAAGAACATGATGATGATGAAGAAGAAGAAGACAAAATAAAAGAAGAAGAACAAGAAGAAGAAATAGAAGAGGAAGAAGAAAAAGAAGAAGAAGCTGAAGAAGAAGAAGAAGAACAAGTAGAGGAAGAGGAAGAGGAAGAAGAAGAGGAATAAGAAGAATAGGAAGAAGAAGAAAAAAAGGAAGAAAAAGAAGAGGTGGAAGAAGAAGAAAAAGGAGAAGAGGAAGATGAGGAAGAAGAGGAAGAAGAAGAAGATGAAGAAGAAATTGAATGAAGAAGAGGAAGCAGAGATAGATTAGGGATAAGGTATTAGGCATTAAGGATTAAGGACTAAGGATTAAAGAACAAAGGATTAAGCCTTAGGTATTAAAGAATATGGGTTAAAGATTGAGGAGGAAGGATTATGAATTAGGGATTTGGAAGTTAGCAATTAGGGATTGGGTTTAAGGATTAGGGATTAGGGATTAGAGAGTAGGGATTAGGGAATAAGTAATAAAGATTACATATTAGGGATTAAGGATTAGAGATTAAGGATTAGAGATGAAAGGGCTAATGATTATGGATTTGATGTTATGAATTATGAATTGAGGGTAATTATTACTAATTAGGGAATAGAGATTATGAATTTTTGATTGGAGATTTGGGATTAGAGAATAGGGATTAGGGATATGGGTTAGAGATTAGAAATTAGAGATTACAGATGTAAGATTCAGGATTAGATATTAGATTTTAGGACTTAGAGATTAATGGATTAAGATTAGCATAAGAGATTAAGAATTAATGATTAAATATTAGTTATTAAGGATTATGTATTAGAGATTAGGGATTAGAAATTAAGAATAAGGATTATGGATTATAGGTTAAGGATTAAGGATTAGGTGTCAAGGATTAGAGTTTAAGAGATGAGGGATTCGAAATTAAAGATTAAGGATTAGCAATTAGAGATTAAATATTAAGGATCAAAGATTAAGGATTAAGGGATATGGATTAGGGATTAAAAATTAGGAATTTGGGATTAAGGATAACGGATTAAGAAATAATGATTAGAGATTAGGGATTTTGGATTATTGACTAAGGATGGATTAGGGATTGGTGAGGGATGGATTAGACATTATTCATTTATGGATTAATGATTAAAGAGGGAAGGATTTATTATGGATTACAGGATAAAGATTAACTATTATGAAGAAGATGGAGAAGAAAAAGGCGATGCAGAAGACGAAGAAGAAGAAGAAGAACAAGGAGGAGAAGAAGAAGAAGAAGAAGAAGAAGAAGAGGAAAAGGAAGAAAAAGAAGAAGAAGAAGAAGAAGAAGAAGAAGAAGAAGAAGAAGATGGAGAGGAAGATGAGGAAGGAATGGAAGAAGAAGAAGAAGAAAATAAGGAAGAAAAAGAAGAAGAAAATAAGGAAGAAGAAGATGAGGAAGAAAAGGAATAGAAAGAAGAAGAAGAAAATATGGAAGAAGAAGAAGAAGTGGAAGAAGAAGGGAAGAAAATAAAGAAGAATAGGAAGAAGAGATGGATTTGGGATTAGGGATTGAGAGTTAGGGATTAGGGATTAGAGATTAGGGTTTAAGGAATAAAGATTAGGTGTCAAGGAATATGGATTAAAGACTAGATAGGGAGGGATTAGGGACTAGGGCTTAAGGATAAAGAAATAAGTAATAGGGATTAGGGATTATGGATTATGGATTATGGATTATGGATTAGGGATAACGAGATTAGTGATTAGAGATTAATGATTAGGAATCAACAATTAAGGGATTTATTGATATGGATTAAGGATTAGAGATTAGTGATTTAGGATTAGGAGTTAGGGATTAAGTCATAGGTTTAAACATTAGAGATTAGAGATAAGAGAAGTTAGATTTAGGTTTAGAGATTAGAGATTTGGGATAAGAGATTGAGGGATTAAGATTAGCATTAAAGATTAGAGATAAAAGATTAGGGATTAATGATTGTGAATTAGAGAATAGGGGTTAAGGATTAGAGAATAAAGATTATGGTATTTTTATTAAGGATTAAGGATTAGGTATAAAGGATTAGAGTTTAGGGATTAGAGATTAGGATTAGAGGTTTGGGATTAAATATTAAAGAATTAAGACTTGGGGTGGATTAGTGATTGCTTATTAAGGATTAGGGATTAAAGAGAAGGAAGAAAGAAGAAGAACATGAGGAAGAACAAGAAGAGGAAAAAGAAGAAAAGAAGAAGAAAAAGTGGAAGAAGAATAAAGACGAAGGAAGAAGGACGAAAGAAGAGGGATGGAGGAAGGAAGAAGAAAGAAGGGAGAAGAAAAAAGAATGAAGAAAAAGAAAGATGGCAGCAGAAAGAAGTGCAAGAAGAAGAAGACGAAGAGGAAGGAGAAGGAAACTGAGAAGGAGGTGGAGGAGGAGAAGAAAGAGAAGAAGAAGGAGAAGGAGAAGGAGAAGGAGAATGAGAAGAAGAAGGAGATGGAGAAAGAGAAGGAGATGTAGAAGTATGAATAAGAGAAGGTAAAGAAAAAAGAGATGGAGAAGGAGAAAGTCAAAGAGAAGGAGAAAGAGAAGAAAATAAAGAAGGAGAAGGAGAAGAAGAAGAAGAAGAAGTAGAAGAAGAAGAAGTAGAAGAAGAAGAAGGAGAAGGTGAAGAAGAAGAAGAAGAAATAGAAGAAGTACTTGAAGAAGAAGAAGAAGAAGAAATAGAAGAAGTAGAAGAAGGAGAAAAAATATGGAAGAATAAAGGGAATAAGAATTGCAAGAATAAAAGAAAGAGAAGGGGAAGGAGAAGAAGATGGAGATGGAGAAGGAGAAGGAGAAGGAGAAAATTAGGAGAAGGAGAAGGAGAAAGTTTATGAGAAGAAGTAAAACAAGGAGATCGAGAAAGAAAAAGAGAGGGTGAAGAAGAAGAAGAAGAAGAAAATGAAGATGAAGAATATAAATTGAAGAAGTAAAGAAGTAAAGGAATAAGAGAAATATGAAAAATAAGAGAAGAAGAAAGAGAAGAAGAAGATGAAGAAGAAGAGGAAAAAGAAGAAAAGGAAGAAGAAGTAGAAGAATTAAAAATGATGATGATGAAGAAGAAGAAGAAGAAAAATAAGAAGAGTAAGAAGAACAAAAAGAAGAAAAGGAAGAAAAAGAAAAAGAAGAGGAAGATGAGGAAGAAAAGGAAGAGGAAGAATAAGTAGAAAATGTGGAAGAAGAAGAAGTTGAAGAGGATGAAGAAGAAGAGGAAGAAAAAGAAGAAGAAAAGGAAAAGATGGATTTGGGATTAGGGGTTAAGGATTAGAGATTAGAGATTTGAGATTAAGGAATGAAGGATTAGGGATTAGGTATCAAGGAATATAGATTTAAGATTAATATGAGAGGAATTAGGGATTAATGATTAAGGATTTGAGGGTTAGTAATAAGGGATTAGGGCTCAAGAATTAGGGATTAGGGCTTAAAGATTAAGGAATAAGTTATAGGGATTAAAGATTACAGATTAGGGATGAAAGGATTAATAATTTGGGATTAAAGATTAGGGATTATGAATTAAAGGATTAATTTTTAAGGAATAGGGATTAGAGATTAGGGCTTAAGGATTAGGGAATAGGGATTAAGGATTAGAGATTAGGGTTTCGAGATTAAGGGAATAGGATAAGTATTAGAGATTATGGAATAGGGATTAAGGATTTAGGGTTAATGATAAAGGATTAGGAATTAAGGATTTGGTATTAGAGATTAAAGATTCGGGATTATGGATTATAGATTAGGGATTAAGGATTCAAGATTAGATATTAGGGATTAGAGTTTAGAGATAATAGATTATGGATTAGGTATTAGAGATAAGGAAGAAGGAAGAAAGAAGAAAGAAGGAGAAAGAAGAAGAAGAATAGGAGGAAGAAGAGGAAGAAGAAGAAGAGGAAGAGGAAGGAAGGAGGAAAGAAGAAGGGAGGGAAGAAGGAAGACGGAAGGAGGAAAGATGGAGGAAGAAAGAAAAAGAAGGAAGAAAGAAGAAAGAAGAAAGAAGAATGAAGGAAGATGGAAGGACTAGAGAGGATTAATGAGGAAGGGATTAGAGATTAAGGAATAAGGATTACAAACTAGAGAGGGAGAAACTGGGAATTAAAGATTAGGTATTAGAGATTAGGGAGGAAGGGTTAAGGTATTAAGTATTAGGTATTAGGGATTAGGGATTATGATTCATAATTAGGGATTACGATTTAAGGATTAATTGTTACATATTTAATAGTAAAGAATAGGGAATTAGTATAAGGATTAAGAATTAAGGATTAGGCATGAAGAGATTATTGATTAAGGTTCAGGGATTAAGAGTTAAGTGATTAATTATTAAAGATTAAGGATTATGGACTAGGGATTACAAATTAAGAATAAGGATGAGAGATTAGAGATTAGTGATTAGGAATTATGGATTAGGGATTTTGGATGAGAAAGAAAGAAGAAGAACAAGACAAGGCAGAGAAGTGGAAATAGAAGAAGAAGAAGAAGAAGAGGAAGAGTGAAGAAGAACGAAGAAAGACAAAAGAAAGAATATGGAAGAATAGAGAAGGAAGAAGGAAGGAAGAAGGAAGAATGAAGAAGGAAGAAGGAAGAAGAAAGAATGAAGTAGAGGAAGAGGAAGAAGATGAAGAAGGAGGAGGAGAAAGCGAAGGAGGAGAACAAGAAGGAGAAGGAGAAGGAGAAGGAGAAGGTGATGAAGAATGAGAATGAGAGGGAGAAGGAGAAGGAGATGGAGAAGAAGAAGGAGAAGGAGAAGGAAAAGGAGAAGGAGATGGAAAAAGAGAGTGTGAAAGACAAAGAGAATGAGAGGGAGACGAAGAATGAGAGAGAGAAGAAGAAGAACAATAAGAACAAGGAAAAGAAGAATAAGAAGAAGAAGAAGAAGAAGGACAGTAAGAAATAGAAGAAGAAGAAGAAGAAGAAGAGAAAGAAGAAGAGGAAGAAGAAGAACAAGAAAAGAAGAAAATAGAGAAAAGGAGGGGAAGAAGTAGGGGAGGAAGAAGAAGAAGAAGACGGAGAAGAAAAAGAAGAAGAAAAGGAAGATGAAGAAGAAGATCAAGAATAAAATGAATAATAAGAAGAAGAAGAAGAAGAAGTAGAAGAAGAAAAATAAGAAGAAGAGAAAGAAGAAGAAGAAGAAGAAGAGGAAGAAGAAGAGGAAGATGAGGAAAAAGAAGAAGAAGAAGAAGATGAGGAAAAAGAAGAAGAGGAGGAAGAAAAAGAAGAGGAGGAGGAAGAGGAAGAAGATATGGATTGGGATTCAAGATTAGGGGATAGGGATTAAGGATTAAGGATTAAAGAGGGTAGGATATAGGATTAGGTTTTAAGGATTAAGGATTTGGGATTAGGGATTATTTTAAGGATTAGTGATTAAGGTTTAAAGATTAATGATTCAAGATTAGCGAGAAGGAATTAAGGAATAAGTAATATGAACTGGGGATAAATGATTAATGATTAAAGATTAGGGTTAAGGATTATGGATGAAAGGATTAATTATTAGAGATTAGGGATTAAGGATTAATAGATTAAATATTAAGGATTAAAAATTAGGGATTTAGGATTAGAAATTATAAATTAATGAAAAAAGATTAGAGATTAAGAATTAGAGGTTAGTGATTAGGGATTTGAGATTTAGATTATGGATAAGAGATTAGGGATTAGGGATTAAGGATTAAAGATTTGGGATTAGAGATTAAGGACTATGTATTATGGATTGTAGATTAGGGATTAAAGATCAAGGATCAAGTAATACATATTAGAATTTAGGGATGAGATATTAAGGATTAGGGATTAGAGTTTAAGATTTAGGGATTAAAAATTAATAATGGACTAGAGATTAGAGATTAAGGATAAGAGGGTAGAGATTAGTGATTAAGCTTAAAGATTAGAAATTAAAGATCAAAGATTGAGGCTTAGCAATTAAGGATTAAGGATTATTGAATGATGGGTTAAGGATTATAGATAAAAAATTATAGATTAAGGATTAGGGATTAAGGAGAAAAAGAAGAGGAAGAAGAAGAGAAAGAAGAAGAAGAAGATGAAAAAGAAGAAGAACTAGAGGAAGAAGAAGAAAAAAGGAAGTAGAAGACGAAGAAGAAGAAGAAAAGGTAGGAGAAGAAGAGGAAGAAGTGGAAGAGAAAGTGGAAGAAGTGGAAGAGGAAGAAGAATATGAAGAAGAAAAAGAAGAAGAAGAAGAAATGAAGAAGAAAAAGATGAAGAAGAAGAGGAAGAAGAAGAAGAAGAAGAAGAAGAAGAATAGATGAAGAAGAAGAAGAAAAAGTAGAAGAAGAAGAAGAAGAAAAAATGAGGAAGAAAAGGAAGAAGTAGAAGATGAAGAAGAAGAAGAAAAAGTTCAAGAAGGAAAAGCAGAAGGAGAAGGAAAAGAAGAAAAAGTAGTAGAAGAAGAAGAAGCAAAAAAGCAAGTAGTAAAAGAAGAACAAGAGGAAGAAAAAGAATAAGAAGAGGAAGAAGAAGAAGAATAAGAAGAAGAAGAAGAAGAAGAAGAAGAAAAAGTAAAAGTAATAGTAGAAGAAGAAGTAGATGAAGAAGAAGAAGAAGAAGGTTAAGAAGAAGAAGACATAGAAAAAGAAGAAGCAAAGGAATAAGAACAAGAACAAGAAGAAAAAGAAGAAGAAGAAGAGGACAAGGAAGACGAAGAAGAAGAAGTAGAAGAAGAAAAAGAAGAAGAAGAAGAAGAGGAGAACATGGAAGAAGAAGAGGAAGAAGAAGAAGAAGAAGATGATAGTGAAGAAGAGGAAGAGGAAAAGTGGAAGAAGAAGAAGAAAATGAGGAAGGAGTAGAAAAAGAGGAAGATGAGCAAGGAGAGGAAGAAGAAGAAGAAGAAGATAAAGAAGAAGGAGAAGAAGAGGAAGAAGAAGAGAAATAAGTAGAAGGAGAAGTGGAAGAAGAAGAATAGGAAGCAGGGGAAAAAAATTAAAAGAAGAAGATGAGAAAGAAAAAGATGAAGAAGAGGAAGAAGAAGAAGAAGAAGAAGAAGAATATAAAAAGAAGAGGAGAAAGAAGAAGAAGAAAAAGAAGAAGAAGAATAAGAATAAGAAGAAGAAGATGATGTTGAAGATGAAGAAGAGGAAGAAAAAGGGCAAGACAATGCAGAGGAATAAGAAGAAGAGAAGGAGGATGAAGAAGAAGAGTAAGAAGAACAAAGAAAAAGAAGAAGAAGAATAAGAAGAAGAAATTGTAGTTGTTGGAGAATAAGAGGAAGAAGAAGATAGACTATGGATTAATGGGTGAGGGCTTAGGGATTAGAGATTACGCAATAAGGCGGAAAGGATTTTAAATTATTGATTAAGGATTAAAGATTAGGGATTTTGGATTAAGGATTAGGGAATAGGGATAAAGGATGAGTGATTAGGGTTAAGGTTCAAAGAATAGTTATTTGGGAGTATAGATTAGGAATAAGGGATTAGGGATTAGGGATTAAAAGTTTAGAATTTAGGATTAAATATTAAAATGGAGATTAGAGATTTGCATTAGGGATTAAGAGATTGAGGATTATGTATCAAAGATTAGGGATTAGGAATTAAGCATTATGGATTAGTGATTAAAGATTAGAGATTTAGGATTAGGAATTTAGGACAAAGAATTAGGGTTTAGGCATTAGGGATTAGAGCTTAAGTTTTAGTGATTAATGATTAGAGATGGATTAATGATTAAGAATTAAGGATTAGTGGTTAAAGGTTAGGGATTTTAAATTACGAATTTTGCATTGGGGATTAGGGAATAGAGATTGGGGATTAGGGATTTGGGAGGAAGACATTAGAGATTATAGGTAAGTTATTCTGGAGAGCATGATTAGCTATTAGAGATTAAGGATAAAGAAGAAGAAGCAAAGGAAGAAGAAGAAAGAAAGATGAAGATAGAAAGAAGAATAAAGGTGAAAGTAGAAGAAGGAAGAAGGAGAAGGAAGATGAAAGAAGAGAAGAAAAAAGAAAGAAGAAAGAAGAAGAAATAAGAAGAAGAAGAACTTTAAGAAAAAGAAGAAGAAAAAGAAGCTCAAGAAGAAGAGAAAGACAAGAAAAAGAAGAAGAAGAAGTAGTAGTAGAAGAAGAAGAAAAGAAGAAGAAAAAGTAGAAGAAGAAGAAGAAGAAGAAGAGAAGAAGAAGAAGGAGAAGAAGTAGAAGGAGAAGAAGAAGAAAATGAAGTAGAAGAGGAAGAAGAAGGAGAAGAAGAAGTATAAGATGAGGAAGAACAAGAAGAAGCAAAGAAGAACAAGAAGAAGAAGAAAAAGAAGTACAAGAAAAAGAAGAAGAATAAGAAGAATAAGAGAAAAAGAGGAAGAAGAGGAAAAAGAAGAAGAGGAGGAAGAAAAAGAACAAGAAGGAGAAAAAGAAGAGACGAAGAAGAGGAAGAAGAAGAAGAAGTTGAAGAAGAAAAAGAAGAAGAAGAAGAAGTGGTAGAAGAAGAAGCAAAGGATGAAGAAGAAGTAAAAGAAGAATAAAAGGAGGAAGAAGGCAAAGAAGCGGAAGAAATGGAAGAAGAAGAAGAAGAAGAAGAAGAGGACGGTGAAGAAGATGAAGAAGAAGATGAAGAAGTTTCGAAAGAGGAAAAAGAAGAAGAAGAAGAAGAAAATGAGGAAGAAAAAGAAGAAGAGGAAGAAGAAAAGGTGATGAAGAAGAGGAAGAAGAAGAAGAAGAACAAGATAAAGAAGAAGAAGCAGAAGTGGATGAAGAAGCAAAAAAGGAAGAACATGAAAAAGAAGAAGAAGAAGAAGAAGAGAAAGAGAAACTAGAAGAAGTGGAAGAGGAAGAACAATATGATGAAGAATAAAAAGAAGAAGAAGAAGAAAAGAAGAAGATGAAGACGAGGAAAAGGAAGAAGAACAAGAAAAAGAAGAAAAGGAAGAACTAGATGAAGAAGAATAAGGAGAAGGAGGACAAGAAGAAGAAGAAGGAGAAGGAAAAGAAGTAGAAGTAGAAGAAGAAGAAGAAGAAGAAAGAAGAAAGAAGAAGAAAAAGAAGAAGTAGAAGAAGAAGAAGAATTTGAAGAAACAGAAGTAGATGAAGAAGAGGGAGATGAAGAAGAAGAAGAAGAAGAAGTAGAAGTAGAAAAAGAAGTAGAAGAAGAAGAAGACAAAGAAGATGGAAAAGGTGGATTATGGATTAGGGAGGATGGGCTTAGGGATTAGGGATTAGGTATTAGGGATTTAGGATTACAGATAAGGAGGTAGGGATTAATAAGTAGCGATTAAAGATTAGGGATTGGGGATTACATATTATGGATTAGGGATTATGGATTATGGATTATAGGTTAGGGATTAGGGATTAGAGTTTAGGGATTAAAGCTTATGGAATAGGAGTTAAGGATTAAAGATTATGGATAAGAGATTAGGGATGGTTTAAAGATTAAGGATTAGGGATTCGGGATTAAGGAGAAGGAAGAAAGAAAGAAAAAAAAATAGTAGAACAAAGAAGAAAGTAGAAACAAGAAGTTAGAAAGAAGATGGAATAAAGAAGAAGATGAAGAAGAAAAAGTCATAAAAAGAAGAAGAAGAATAGGAAGAAGAAGTGGAAGAATAAAGAAGAAATAAGGAAGAAGAAAGAAGGAATGAGGAAAGAACAAGAAACAAGAAAGAAGAAGGAAGATAGAAGAAAGCAAAAAGAAGAAGGAGACGGAAAAAGAGAAGTAGGATGAGGAGAGATTAGTGATTAAAAATTTTGGATTCAAGATTCAGGATAACGTAATAGAGATTAATGATTTGTGATTAAGGGATTTGGATTAGTATTAGGGATTTGAGATTATAGATTAGGATTAGAGATTATAGGTTAGGGATCATGATTAAAGAGAAATAAAATAGAAGAAAGAAGAAAGAGGAAGGAAGAAAGAAGACGGAAGAGGAAGGATGAAGTAAGAAAAATGGAAGAAGGAAGAAGTAAGAAAAAAGAATGAAGAATGAAGAAAAAATAAGAAAGAAGAAAGAAGGATTAAGAAAGAAGAAAGAAGAAAGAAGAAGGAGAAGAAGAAGGAGAAGGTGAAGGAGAAGGAAAAAGAGGAGGAGAAGGAGGTGGAGTCAGTGAAAAAGTTAAGAGTAGAGAAAGAGAAGGAGAAGGTGGAGGAAAGGAGAAGAAGAAGTTGAAGAAGAAGAACAAGATGAAGAAAAGTAAGAAGTAAAAGAAAATGAAGAAGAAAGAAGAACAAGAACAAGAAGCAGAACAATAAGAAGTTGTCATAATAAAAGAAGCAAAAGAAGGAGGAGGTGGAGGAGAAGAAGAAGACAAAGAAGAAAAAGAAATAGAGGAAGAAGGAAAAGAAGAAGAAGAAGAAGAAGAAGAATAGGAAGAAGTAGTAGTAAAAGAAGAAGAAGAATAGGAAGAAGTAGAAGAAGAAGAAGAAGAAGAAGATGAAGCATAAGTAGAAGTACAAGTACAAGAAGAAGAAGAAGAAGAAGAAAAGAAAAAGAAGAGGAAGAAGAAGAAGAAGAAGATGATGATGATAAAAAAGAAGAAAGAAGAAGATGAAGAAGAGGAAGAAAAGAAGAAGAGGAGTAGGAAGAAGAAGAAGAAGAATAGGAAGCAGAGTAAAAAGAAGAAGAAGACGAGTAAGTAGAGGAAGAAGAAGAAGAAGAAGAAAAAGAAGAAGAAGAAGAAGAGGATGTAGTAGTTGTAGTAGTAGTATTAGTAGTAGTAGAAGAAGAAGAAGAAGAACAAGAACAAAAACAGAAAGAGAAGAAGAAGGAGAAGGACGATGAGAAGAAGGGGGAAAAGGAGAAGGAGAAGGGGAAGGGGAAGGAGAAGGAAACGGAGAAGGAGAAAAACAGAAGGGGAATGAGAGGTACAAAGAGGAGAAGAGGACGAAGAAGAAGAAGACATAGAAGAAGAAGAAAAAGAAGATGTAGAGGAAGAGGAAGAAGGAGAAGAAGAAGAAGAAGAAGAAGAAGAAGAAGAAGAGAATGAAGAAAAAGGATAAGGGAAGAAGGAAGGTAGAAGAAAGACGAATGAAGGAAGGAAGAAGGAAGAAGGAGGAGAAGGAGAAGGAGAAGGAGAAGAGGAAGGAGAACAAGAAGGAGAGGAAGAAGAAGAAAAAGAAGAAGAAGAAGAAGAAGAAGAAGAAGAAAAAGAAGTAGTAGAAGAAGAAAAAGAACAAAAAGAGGAAGAAGAGGAAGAGGAGGAAGAAGAAGAAGATTTAAAAGTGGGAAAACAGGAAGAAGAAGAAGCAAAAGAAGAAGAAGAAGAAGAAAAAGAAAAAGGAGAAGAAGAAGTAGTAGTAGAAGAAGAAGAATAATAATAAGAAAAAGAAGAGGAGAAAGAAGAAGAAGAAGAATAAGAAGAGGAAGAAATAGAAGAACCAGAAGTTGAAGAAAAAGTAGAAGATGAAGAAGAAGATGAAGAAGAAGTAGAAGAAGAAAAGTGAGAGGGAGAAGAAGAAGAAGAGAAGGAAGAAAATAAAGATGAGGAAGAAGAAGAGGAGGAGTAAGAAAAAGATGAAGAAGATGATGAAGAAGAGAAGGAGGAGAAAGGAAGAAGTAGAGGAGGAGGAGGAAGAGGAAGAAGGAGAAGAAGAGAAGAGAAGAAGAAGAAGAAGAAGAGGAACAGGAAGAAGACGAAGAAGAAGAAAAAGTGGAAGAAGAAGAAAAAGAAGGAGAAGAAGCAGAAGAAGAAAAGGTAGAGGACGGGGAAGAAGAAGAAGAAGAAGAAGGAGAAGAAGATGAAGAACTTGAGGAAGAGGAGAATGAAGAAGAACAAGAAAATGAGGAAGAAAAAGCAGGAGAAGAAGAAGAAAAAAAAGATTAGGAAGAAGAGGAAGAAGAAGAAGAAAATGACCAAGAAGAAGAAGATGAGGAAGGAGAAGCAATAGTGGATGTAGAAGATGAAGAACAAGAAGAAGAAGGGGGAAAAGAAGAAGAGGAAGAGAAAGTGGAAGAAGAGGAAGAGGAAGAAGAATATGAAGAAGAAAAAGAAGAAGAAGAAGAAGAAGAAAAAGAAAAGGAGGAAGGGGAAGAAAAAAGAGGAGAAGAAGAAGAAGAAGTGGAAGAGGAAGAAGAAGAAGAAAAAGAAGAGGAAGATGAAGAAGAAGAAGTAGAAGATGAAGAAGAAGAAGAAGAAGAAGAAAAAGTTGAAGAAGGAAAAGTAGAAGGAGAAGAAGAAGAAGAAGAAGAAGAAGAAGAAGAAGAAGAGGAAGAAGAAGAGTAGGAAAAACAGGTAGTAAAAGAAAAATAAGTGAAAGAAAAAGAGGAAGCAAAAGAAGAAGAGAAAGAGAGGAATAAGAAGAGGAAGAAGAAGAAGAAGAAGAAGAGAAGAACTAGAAGAAGAAGTAGATGAACAGGAAGGTGAAGGTGAAAAAAAGAAGAAGAAATAGAAGAAGAAGTAGAGGAATTAACACAAGGGGAAAAAAAAAAAGTAGAAGGGGAAGAGGATGAAGAAGACAAAGAAGAAGTAGTAGAAGTACATGAAGAAGAAGAAGAAGAAGAGGACGTGGAAGAAGAAGATGAAAAAGATGAAGAAGAAGAAGAAGAAGATAATGAGGAAGAGGAAAAAGAACAAGAAGAAGGAGAAAATGAGGAAGAAGAAGAAGAAGAAGAAGAGGAAGATGAGGAACAAGAGGAAGAAGATAAAGAACAAGAAGAAGAAGACAAAGAAGGAGAAGAAGAAACATAAGGGAACGACAAAGAGGAAGAACTAGTAGGAGAAATGGAAGGAAAAGAATAGGAAGAAGAGGAAAAAAAGCAAAAGAAGAAGACGAGAAAGAGAAAGATGAAGAATAGGAAGAAGAAGAAGAAGAAGAAGAAGAAGAAGAAGAAAAAGATAAAAAGAAGAAGAGGAAGAAGGAGAAGAAGAAAAGAAGAAGAGGAATAAGAGGAAGAAGAAGAAGATGAAGATGAAGATGAAGAAGAAGAAGAAGTGGATGAAGAAGAAGAAGAAGAGGAAGAGGAAGAAGAAGGGTAAGAAGATGTGGAGGAATAAGAAGAAGAGAAGAAGGAAGAAGAAGAATAGTAAGAAGAGCAAAGAAGAAGAAGAAGAAGAGGAAGAAGAAGAAGAAGTAGAAGAAAAAGACAGACTATGGATTAATAGGTAAAGGCTTAGTGATTAAGGATTAGGCAATAAGGAGGGAGGGATTTTGTGTTATGGATTAGAGATTAAAGATTAAAGATTAGGGATTCTAGATTAAGGATTAGGAATTAGGGATTAAAGATTAAGGATCAAGTAATACAGATTAGAATTTAGGGATGAGAGATTAAGGGTTAGGGATTAGAGATTAAGATTTAGGGATTAAAAATTAATAGTGGACTAGAGATTAAGGATTAAGGTTAAGAGGGTAGAGATTAGTGATTAAGCATAAAGATTAGAAATTAAAGATCAAGGATTGAGGCTTAGTAATTAAGAATTAAGGATTATTGAATGATTGGTTAAGCATTATAGATTAACAATTATAGATTAAGGATTAGGGATTACGAAGAAAAAGAAGAGGAAGACGAAGAGAAAGAAGAAGAAGAAGATGAAAAAGAACTGGAGGAAGAAGAAGCAAAAAAGGAAGTAGAAGACGAAGAAGAAGAGGAAGAAAAGGAAGGAGAAGAAGAGGAAGAAGGGGAAGAGAAAGTGGAAGAAGAGGAAGAGGAAGAAGAATATGAAGAAGAAAAAGAAGAAGAAGAAGAAGAAGAAAAGAAGAAGAAGAAGAACAACAAGAGTAGAAGAAGAAGAAAAAGACGAAGAAGAAGAAGAAGAAGAAGAAGAAAGGAGGAAGAAGAGGAAGAAGAAGATGTAGAAGATGAAGAAGAAGAAGATGAAGAAGAAGAAGAAGAAAAGGAAGGAGAAGAAGAGGAAGAAGAGGAAGAGAAAGTGGAAGAAGAGGAAGAGGAAGATGAATATGTAGAAGAAAAAGAAGAAGAAGTAGAAGAAAAGTAGAAAAAGAAGAAGAAGAAGAGGAAGAAGAAGAAGAAGAAGAAGAAGAAGCGTGGAAGAAGAAGAAGAAAAAGCAGAAGAAGAGGAAGAAGAAGAAGAAGAAGAAGAAGAAGAAGAAAGGAGGAAGAAGAGGAAGAGGAAGAAGTAGAGGATGAAGAAGATGAAGAAGAAGAAAAAAAGTTCAAGAAGGAAAAGCAGAAGGAGAAGAAAAGGAAGAAAAACTAGTAGAAGAAGAAGAAGAGAAAACACAAGTAGTAAAAGAATAACAAGAGGAAGAAAAAGAAGCAAAAGAAGAAGAGGAAGAAAAAGAAGAAGAAGAGGAAGAAAAAGAATAAGAAGAGGAAGAAGAAGAAGAAGAAAAAGAAAAAGTAATAATAGAAGAAGTAGATGAACAAGAAGAAGAATGTGAAGAAGAAGAAGACATAGAAGAAGAAGAAGCAATGGAATAAGAGCAAGAAGAAGAAGAAAAAGAAGAAGAAGAAGAGGACAAGGAAGACAAAGAAGAAGAAGTAGAAGAAGAAAAAGAAGAAGAAGAAGAAGAAGAGGAGGACATTGAAGTAAAAGAGGAAGAAGAAAAAGACAAAGATGATGATGAAGAAGTGGAAGTGGAAAAAGTTGAAGTAGAAGAAGAAAATGAGGAAGAAGAAGGAGTAGTAGAGGAAGATGAGCAGCGAGAGGAAGAAGAAGAAGAAGATGATAAAGAAGAAGTAGAAGAAGAAGAAGAAGAAGAAAACATAAGAGGAAGAAGAAGAGGAAGAAGTAGAAGGAGAAGTGGAAGAAGAAGAATAGGAAGAAGAGGAAAAAAAATTAAAAGAAGTAGATGAGAAAGAAAAAGATGAAGAAGAGGAAGAAGAAGAAGAAGAAGAAGATGAAGAAAAAGATAAAAAGAAGAACAGTAGGAAGAAGAAGAAGAAAAAGAAGAAGAGGAATAAGAGGAGGAAGAAGAAGATGATGATGAAGATGAAGATGAAGAAGATGAAGTGGAGGAAGAAGAAGAAGAAGAAGAGGAAGAAGAAGGGCAAGACAATGTGGATGAATAAGTAAAAGAGAAGGAGGATGAAGAAGAAGAGTAAGAAGAACAAAGAAGAAGAAGAAGAAGAATAAGTAGTAGTTTTAGAAGATTAAGAAGAAGAAGAAGAAGATAGACTATGGATTAATGGGTGACAGCTTAGGGATTAGGGATTACGTAATAAGGGGGAAGGATTTTAGATGAAGGATTAGGGATTAAAGATTAGGGATTTTGGATTATTGATTTTGGATTATTGATTTTGGATTAGGGATAAAGGATTAGTGATTAGGGTTAGGGTTCAAAGAATAGTTATTTGGGGAGTACATATTAGGAATTATGGATTAGGGATTAAGGATTAAAAGTTTAGAATTAGGGATTAAATATTAAAATAGGGATTAGGGATTTGTAATTAGGGATTAAGAGAATAAGGATTATGTATCAGAGATGAGGGATTAAGAGTTAAGCATTATGGATTAGAGATTAAAGATTAGAGATTTAGGATTAGGAATTTAAGACAAAGGATTAAGGTTTAGGCATTAGGGATTAAAGTTTAAGTTTTAGTGATTAATGATTAGGGATGGACTGGAGATTATGAATTAAGGATTAGTGATTAAAGATTAGGGATTTTAAATTATGGATTTTGTATTAGGGATTCGGGAGAAAGGCTTTAGAGATTATAGGTAAGTTATTCTGGAGAGCACGATTAGTGATTAGAGATTAAGGATAAAGAAGAAGAAGCAAAGGAAGAAGAAGAAGGAGAAGGAGAAGAAGAAGAAAGAAAGAAGAAGAATGAAAGATGACGATAGAAAGAAGATTAAAGGTGAAAGTAGAAGACGGAAGAAGAAGAAGAAAGATGAAAGAAGGGAAGAAAAAAGAAAGAAGAAAGAAGAAAGAAGGAGAAGAAGAAGAACTTGAAGAAAAAGAAGAAGAAAAAGAAGCTAAAGAAGAAGAGGAGAAAGACAAGAAAGAAGAAGAAGAAGTAGAAGTAGAAGACGAAGAAGAAAAGTAGAAGAAAAAGCAGAAGAAGAAGAAGAAGAAGACGAAGAAGAAGAAGAAGAAGGAGAAGAAGAAGAAGAAGAAGAAGAGAAGTAGAAGAAGAAGAAGAAGCAGAAGGAGAAGATGAAGAAGAAGAAGAAGAAGGAAGAAGGAGAAGTATGAGAAAAGTGAGAACAAGAAAAAGCGAAGAAGAAGAAGAAGAAGAAGAAAAATAAGAAGAAAAAAAAGAAGAAATACAAGAAAAAGAAGAAGAATAAGAAGAATAAGAGAAAAACAGGAAGAGGAAGAAGAAATAGAAGAAGAAGAAGGAGAAGAAGTAGAAATAGAAGAAGAAGAAAAAAGAAAAAAGAAGAAGAAGAAGAAGAAGAAGAAGAAGAATTTGAAGATGCAGAAGTAGATGAAGAATAGGGAGACCAAAAAGAAGAAGAAGAAAAAGAACAAGAAGAAGAAGTAGATAAAGAGGAAGGTAAAGGTGAAGAAGAAAGAAGAAATAGAAGAAGAAAAAGTAGAGGAATAAACAAAAGAAGAAAAAGAAAAAGTAGAAGGGGAAGAGGACGAAGAAGACAAAGAAGAAGAAGTAGAAGTAGATGAAGAAGAAGAAGAGGACGTGGAAGAAGAAGATGAAAAAGAAGAAGAAGAAGAAGAAGAATATGAAGAGGAAGAGGAAAAGTCGAAGAAGGAGAAAATGAGGAAGAAGAAGAAGAAGAGAAAGATGAGGAACAAAAGGAAGAAGATAAAGAACAAGAACAAGAACAAGAAGAAGAGGGAGAAGAAGAAGCATAAGAGGAAGACAAAGAGGAAGAACTAGTAGGAGAAGTGGATGGAGAAGAATAGGAAGATGAGGAAAAAAAGCAAAAGAAGAAGATTGGAAAGAGAAAGATGGAGAAGAGGAAGAAGAAGAAGAAGAAGAAAAAGATAAAAAGAAGAAGAGGAAGAAGTAGAAGAAGAAGAAGAAGAAGAAGAAGAAAAAAAAAGAAGAAGAGGAATCAGTGGAGGAAGAAGAAGATGAAGAAGAAGAATAAGAACAAGAGGAGAAAGAAGAAGAATATTAAGAAGAGCAAAGAAGATGAAGAAGAAGAAGAAGTAGTAGTAGTAGAAGAAGAAGAAGAAAAAGAAAAAGATAGACTATGGATTAGTGGGTGAAGGCTTAGCGATTAAGCATTAGGTAATAAGGAGGGAGGGATTTTGTGTTATGAGTTAGGGATTAAAAATTAAAGATTAGGGATTCCTGATTAAGGATTAGGAATTAGGTATTAAAGATTAGTGATTAAGGTTAGGGTTTAAGGAATAATGATTTGGGAATACAGATTAGAAATAAAGCATTAGGGATTAAGGGTTATGAGTTAAGGATTAGGAATTAAATTTTAAAATATTTATTAAGTATTAGCCATTAGTGATAAAGGGATTAAGAATTAAGTATCAGAGTTTAGGGATTAGGAATTAAGCATTGGGGATAAGAGATTACGAATTAGAGATGAAAGATTAGATATTTATGATTAGGAATTAAGACAAGGGATTAAGGTTTAGGCATTAAGGATTAAAGTTTAAGGATTAGGGATTGATTAAAGATTAAGAACTTGGGATTAATGATTAAAGATTAAAAATTAGGGATTAGTGATTAAATATTAGGGATTTAAAATTATAGATTTTGCATTAGGTATTAGGGAATAGAGATTGGGGATTAGGGGCAAGACATTATGGATTATAGATTAAGTGTTATGGAGAGCACAACTTGGGATTAGAGATTAAGGATAAAGAAGAAGAAGCAAAGGAGAAGAAGAAGAAAGAGGAGAAGAAGAAGAAAGAAAGAAGAGAAAGAAAGAAGAAGAAAGGACAAAGAAGAAGATGAAAGAAAGAGAAGGAAGAAGAAAGAAGGAAAGAAAAAAGAAAGAAGAAAGAAGATAGAAGAAGAAAGAAGGAGAAGAAGAAGACCTTGAAGGAAAAGATAAAGAAAAAGAATGAGAAGAAGAAGAGAAGAAAGATAAGAAAGAAGAAGAAGAAGAAGAAGTAGAAGTAGAAGAAGAAAAGAAGATTTGAAAAAGAAGAAGAAAGATGATGATGAAGAAGAAGAGAAGAAGATGAAGAAGAAGGAGGAGGAGGAGGAGGAGAAGAAGTAGAAGAAGAAGATGAAGAAGAAGAAGAAGAAGAAGAATAAGAAGATGAAGAACAAGAAGAGGCAAAGAGGTAGTTAGTAGTAGTAGAAGAAGAAGAAAAAAAAGAAGAAGCAAAAGAAAATGAAGAAGAATAAGAAGAAAAAGGGAAGAAGAAGTAAAAGAGGAAGAAGAAGAAGAAGGGGAAGAAAAAGAAGAAGAAGAAGAAAAAGAAGAGAAGAAGAGGAAGATAAAAAGCAGAAGAGCAAGAATAAGAAGTAGAAGAAGAAGAAGGAGAAGCAGATAAAGAAGAGGAAGAAGAAGAACAACGACAATATAGAAGAGAAAGAAGAAGAAGAAGTAGAAGAAATGGAAAAAGAAGAAGAAGAAGCGGACGACGAAGAAGGAGAAGAAGATGATGAAGAAGAAGTAGAAGAGGAAAAGAAGAAGAAGAAAATAAGGAAGAAAAAAAGAAGAGGAAGAAGAAACAGATGAGGAAGAAGAGGAAGAAGAAGAAGAAGATGAAGAAGAAGGAAACAAAGTGGAAAAAGAAGAAGCAAAAACGGAAGAAGAAGACAAAGAAAAAGAAGAAGAAGAAGAAGAGGAAGGAGAAGAAGAGGAAGAAGAGGAAGAGGAATAACAATATGATGAAGAAAAAAGAAGAAGAATAAGAAGGAAAGAAGAAGAACAAGACGAGGAAAAAGAAGCAGAAGAAGAAAAAGAAGAAGAGGAAAAACAGGAAGAAGACGAAGAAGAAGAAGATGAAGAAGAAGAAGAAGAAGAAGAAGAAGATGAAGAAGAAGAGGTAAGAGAAGGAGAAGAAGAAGAAAAGAAGAAGAAGAAGAAGAAGAAGAAGATGAATAAAAAGAAGCAGAAAAAGAAGAAGAAGAAGAAGAAGATGGAGGAAAAGTGTAGAAGAAGAAGAAAAAGTTGAAGAAGAAATAGAAGAAAGTGAAGAAGAAGATGTTGATGAAGAAGAAGAAGAAAAGAAATGAAGTTGAAGAAGCAAAATAAGAGGAAGAAAAGGAAGAAGTAGAAGAAGAGGAAGAGTCGAAGAAGAAAAGGAATAAGCAGAAGAAGAAGAGGAAGAGAAGAGAAAGAAGAAGAAGAAGAAGAAGAAGAAGAAGAAGAAAAAGAAGCAGAAGCAGATAAAGATGGAGAAGATGAAGAAGAAGAAGTAGAAGAAGAAGAAGAAGTAGAGGAATCAGAGCAAGAAGAAGAAGAAGAAGAAAACAAAGAAGTAGAAGAAGAAGAAGAAGAAGAAGTGGACGTCGAAGAAAAAGAGGAAAAAGAAGAAGACAAAGAAGAGGAAGAGGAAAAGTAGTAGAAGAAGAAAATGAGGAAGAAGAAGAAGAAGACGATGAAGAGGATGATGTAGAACAAGCGGATGAGGAAGAATAAGAAGATAAAGAAGATGATGAAGAAGAAGAAGAAGAGGAAGAAGAAGAAACATAAGAGCAAGAAGAAGAGGAAAAATAAGAAGAAGAAGTGGAAGAAGGAGGAGAAGAAGAAGAATGAAAGAAGAAGAAAGAAAGATGCAGAAAGAAAGAGGAAGAAAGGAGAAGGCAGAAGAAGGAAAAGGAGAAGGAAGAAGAAAGAACAGAAAAAAAAGAAAGATTAGAGCAGTAAGAAGAAAGGGGGAGAAGAAGAAGAAGTTGGAGAAAAAGAAGAAGAAGAAGAAGAAGGAGAAGAAGTGGAGAAAGACAAGCAAGACATTGATGAAGAAGAAGAGGTAGAAGAAGAAGAAAAGAAGAAGAATAAGTAGAAGAAGAAGAAGATAATGATGAAGAAGAAGAAGAAGAAGAAGAAGAAGAAGCAAAAACAAAAGAAGAAGAAGAATAAGAAAAGGAAGAGCAAGAAGATGTGAAGAAGAAGAAAAAAAAGAAGAAGAAGAAAAAGAAAAATAAGAATTAGAAGCAGAACAAGATGAAGAAGAATAAGAGGAAGAAGAGAGTAGTAGAAGAAGAAGAAGAGGAAAAAGAAGAAGATGATTTTGATGATGATGAAGAAGATAAAAAAAAGAAGAAGAAATGAAGAATGGGAAGAGGAAGAAGAAGAAGAAGAAGAAGAAGAGAAGAAGGAGAAGATTAAGAAGAAGTAGGGGAAAAAAGAAGAAGAAGAGGGAAAAGAAGAAGAAGAAGGGGAAGAAAAACAAGAAGAAGAAGAAGAAGTGGAAGAAGAAGAAGAAGAGGAAGTAGAAGAGGGAAAAAAACAAGTTGAAGTGGAAGAAGGAGGAGAATAAGAAGAATGAAAGAAGAAGAAAGAAAGATGAAGAAAGAAAGATGAACAAAAGAGAAGGTAGAAAAAGGAAAAGGAGAAGGAAGAAGAAAGATGGGAAGAAAAAGAAAGAAGAAAGGAGTAAGATGAAAGAAGGAGAAGAAGAAGTTGAAGAAGAAGAAGGAGAAGAAGAAGTGGAGAAAGACAAGAAAGAAGAAGAATAAGTAGTAGAAGTCGAAGAAGAAGAAGAAGAAGAAGCAGAAGAAGATAATGATGATGATGATGAAGAAGGAGAAGAAGAAGAAAAAGAAGCAAAAGCAAAAGAAGAAGAAGAATAATAAGAAAAGGAAGAATAAGAAGAAGTGAAGAAGAAGAAGTAGAAGAAGAACAAGAAGAAGAAGAATAAGAGGAAAAAGAAAGTATAGAAGAAGAAGAAAAGGAAAAAAAGAAGATGACTTTGATGATGATGAAGAAGATAAAAAATGAGGAGAAGAAAATGAAGAATAGGAAGAGGAGGAAGAAGAAGAAGAAGAAGAAGAGAAGAAGAAGGGGAACAAAAAAAGAAGAACATGAAGAAGAAGAAGAGGAAAAAGAAGAAGAAGATGGGGAAGATAAGCAAGAAGAAGTAGAAGAAGAAGAAGAAGTGGAACTAGAAGAAGAAGAAGAAGAGGAAGACGAAGTAGAAATGTAAGAAGAAGAAGAAAGATGAATGAAGGAAGTGGAAGGAAGAAGGAAGAAAACAGATGGAAGAAGGAAGAAAGAAGAAGGAAGAAGGAAGATGGAAAAAGAAGAAAGAAGTAGAATGAAGGAGGAAAAAAGAAGGGAGAAGGAAGATGGAAGATGGAAGATGGTAGTGAATAACCATAAGTAGTAGAAGAAGAAGACGAAAAAGAAGAATAGGAAGATGAAGAGGTAGAAGAAGAAAAAAGAAGAAGAAGAAGGGAAACTAAAGATGAAGAAAGAAGGACAAAGAAGAAGAAAGAAGAAAAAGAAAGAAGAAAGAAAAAAGAAGGAAGATGAAAGAAAGGAGGAAGAAATAAGAAAGATGAAAGAAAAAAGATGAAAAGGAAAGAAGAAAGAAGAAGAAGAAGAAGGAGAAGGACAAGCAGAAGGAAAAAGTGGAAGAAGACAACAAGAAGGAGGAAATGGAGAAGGAGACGGAGAAGTAGGAGGAGAAATAAAGAAGCAGAAGTAGATGGAGAAGAAGAAGAAGAGGATAAAGAACAAGTGGAAGAAGAAAAAGAGAAAGAAGAGGAGAAAGAAGAAGATGTAGAAGAAGATGAAGAAGAAGAAGTAGAAGAAGAAGAAGTAGAAGAAGAAGAAAAATGTGATGAAGACGAAGAAGAAGAAGAAAAAGAATCATAAGATGTAGAAGAATAATAAGAAGCAAAAGAAGAAGAAGGTGAATAAGAAGAGGAGAAAGAAGAAGTAGACGAAGAAGAAGATGATGATGACGAAGAAGAAGAAGAAATGGAAGAAGAATAAGAAGAGGAAGAACAAGTAGAAGATGAAGAAGAGGAGGAGGAATAGGAGGAAATAGAGGAGGATGAAGAAGAAGAGTAAGAAGAGCAAGAAGGAAAAAAGTAAGAAGATATAGAAGAAGGAGAAGAAGTTGTAGTAAATGAAGACGAAGAAGAAGAAGAGGACAGACTATGGATTAGTTGGCTACGACTAAGGGATTAGGAATTAGGTATTAGAGATTGGGGATTAAGCATTTGGGAGGAAGGGATTCAAGATTATGGATTAAAGATTAATGATTAGGAATTACAAATTAGGGATTTTTAATAGGTTTTAAGGATTAGGAATCAATGATTGGTGTTAAGGTTTAATGATTAGGAATTTAGGAATAAAAATTTGTAAAAAAGGATTAGGAATTAAGGATTTAGGATTAAGGATTAGGGATTAAGAATTAGAGATTAAAGAAATATGGATTAAGTATCTGGGATTATGGATTAAGCACTAGGGATTAGGGATTTGAATTAAGGATTAGAGATTATATATTTAGGAATAGAAATTCAAGATAAGGGATTAGAGATTACGGATTAGGGATTAAAGATAATGTTTTAAGGTTTAAGAATTAAAGATCAGTTATTAAGTATTAAAAAATAAAGATTAGGGATTAAGGTCTAAAGATTAGTTATTAAGGATTAAAGATAGGTTAAAGGTTAAGTGTTAGGATTAGTGATTAAAGATTATGGTTTAGGTATTTGACATTGAGAATTAAGTGTTAAAGATTAGGGATAAAGAAGAACAAGGAGAAGAAGAATAAGGAGGAGAAGAAAAAGAAAGAAAGAAGAAGAAAGAACGAAGAAGAAAGAAAGAAGAAGAAAGGAGAAGGAAGAAAAAGAAAGAAGAAGAAAGTTAAAAGAAGAAAGAAGAAAAAAGAAAGAAGAATGAAGATGGGAGAAGGAAAAAGGAAGAAGTAAGAAGGTACCAGGTAGAAGGAAGAAGGAAGAAGGAACGATGATGGGGGAAGGATGAAGGAAGAATGATGAAGAAATAAGAAAGAAGAAAGAAAAAAGAAGAAAGAAAAAAGAAGAAATAAGTAGAAGGAAAAGGAGGAAGAAAAGAACAAAAACTAAGAGTAGGAGAAGCTTATTAAGGAGGAGAAGGAGAAGGAAAAGACAAGGAGAAGGAGAAGTAGAAGGAGAAGAAGCAAAAGAAGAAGAGAAAGAAGAAGAAGAAAGAAGAGGAAGAGGAAGAAGAAGAAGAAGAAGAAAAAAATGAGAATAAGTAGTAGAAGAAGAAGAAATAGAAGAAGAAGAAGAAGATGAAGCAGTAGTATAGGAGAAGAAGAAGTAGAAGAAGGAAAAGAAGAATAAGAAGAAGGAGAAGATGAAGAGGAGGAGGAGGAAGAAGAAGAAGTGGAAGTAGAAGAAGAAGAAGAAGAAGAAGAAAAAGAAGAAGAATACGTAGAAGTAGAAGATAAAGAAGAAGAACAAGAAGAATAATAATAAGAGAAAGAACAAAAAGAAGTGAAGAAGAAGAAGAAAAAGAACAAGAAGAAGAAACAGTAGAAGAAGAATAAGAAGAGGAAGAAGAAAAAGTAGTAATAGAAGAAGAAGAAGATCATGATTACTATGACAAAGAAGAAGAAGAATGGGAAGAGGAAGAAAAAGAAGAAGAGAAGAAGAAGGAGACGATGAAGAAGAAGAAGCAGAAAAAGAAGAAAAAGAAGAAGAAGAAGAAGAAGAAGAATAAGAGGGAGAAGAGAAGGAAGAAGAAGAAGGGGAAGAAGAAGAAGAACAAGTTGTGGAAGAAGAAGAAGAAGAAGAAGAAGTGCAAGAAGAAGAAAAAGAAAAAGATGAGGAAGGAAAAAGAAATAAGAATGAAGAAAGTCGAAAGAGGAAGGAAGAAAGAAGATGGAAGAAGGAAGAAAGAAGGAAGAAGGAAGAAATTAAACGAAGAAGGAAGAAGGAAGAAATAAGATGGAAGAAGAAGGAAGGAAGATGGTATAAAGAAGGAAGAAGATGTAGAGGGCGAAGAAGAAGAAGATGATGATGATAATGAAGAACTGGAAGAAGAAGAGGAAGAGGAAGAGGTAGAAGAAGATGAAGACAAAGGTGTAGAAGAAGAAGAAGAGAAAGAAGAAGAAGAAGAAGAAGAAAAATAGGAAGAAGAAAATAAGACAAAGAAGAAGAAGAAGAGGAAGAAGAGAAATAAGAAGATCAAGAAGAAGAAGAAGAAGAAGATGATGAAGTGGAAGAAGAAGAGGAAGAATAAGAGGAACAACAAGAAGACAAAGAAGACAACCAGAAGAAGAAGAAGAAGAAGTGGAAGAGGAAATAGAAGAAGAAGAGGAGGAAGGGGAAGAAGAAGAAGGTAAAGAAGAAGAAGAAGATGATGAAGAAGTAAAAGAAGAGAAGAAGAACAAGAACAAGAAGAATAAGAAAAAAGAAGAAGAAGAAGAAGTAGAAGAGGAAGAAGAAGCAGAAGAAGAATAAGAAGAAGAAGGAAAAGAAGGGGAATAATAAATAATAATAAGATGTTGAAGTGGATGAAGTAGAGGACGAAGAAGAAGAAGATGAAGAAGAAGAAGAGAATAAGAAGAAGAAGACAAATAATAATAACAATAATAAGAAGAAGAAGAAGAGGAAACAAAGGATGAAAGAGAAGAAGATGAGAAGAAGAAGAAGAAGTTGATGATGATGAAAAAGAAGAAGAACAAGAAAAGTGGATGAAGAAGAAGGTTAAGAAAAGGCAAGAAGCAGAAGAATTAGAATAAATAGAAGAATAAAAAGAAGAAGAAGATGGAGAAGAAGTAGAAGAAGAAGGAGAAGAAGAAGAAGACAGATTATGGATTTGTTGGTTAAGGCTTCGGGATTTGGATTTTGGTAGTCAGGATTGGGGATTAGGCGTTATTGAGGGAGGGATTCATGATTATGGATTACAGATTAAGGATTAAGGATTAGGGATTGGAGATTAGGAATAGGGTTTAGTGATTAGGAACTAGCAGTTATGGTTAGCATTTAGGGATTAGGAAATAAGGAATATAGATTTGGGAATAGGGATTAAGAATTAGGAATTAAGGATTAAGGATTAGGGATCAAAGATTAGATTTTGGATTAGGGATTAGATTAAGTATCAAAGATTAGGGATTAAGGGTTAACCATTAGGGATGAAAGATTATGAATTAGGGATTCGTTATTAGAGATCTAGGATTTGGAATTCAAGACAAGGGAATAAGGATTAGGAATTAGCAATTAAGAATTTGGAATTTGGGATTTGGCATTAGGGATTAGGGTTTAAGGATTAGTGATTAAAGATTAGGAATGGATTAAAGAATAAGGATTAGGGATTAGTAATTAAACATTAAGGTTTACAGATTCAATATTAAAGATTAGGGATGAGGGATTTATGATTAGGGAGCGAGAGATTATTGATTATAGATTAGGTATTATAGAGAGGTGGATTAAGAATTAGGGATAAAGAAGAGGATGGAGAAGAAAAGAAATAGGAGGAGAAGAAGAAGAAAGCAAGAAGAAGAAAGAAAGAAGATGAAAGGAGAAGCAAGAAGAAGAAAGTTCAACAAAGAAGAAGAAAGTGGAAGAAAGAAGAAAGAAGAAAGAAGAAAAAAGAAAGAAGAACGAAGAAAGAAGAAGGAAAAAGGAAGAAGCAAGAAGTAAGAAGGAATAAAAAATAAGGAACAAGGAAGAAGGAAGACAGAAGTAGGAAGGAAGAAGGAAGAAGGAAGAAGGAAGAAGAAATAAGAAAGAAGAAATAAAAAGGAAGAAAGAAGAAACAAGAAGATGAAGAAGAAGAAGAGGAAGGAGGAGGAGAAAAAGGAAAAAGAGGAAGAAAAGATTTAGGAGTACGAGAAGGAGAAGGAGAAATAGAGGGAGAAGGACAATGAGAAGAAGAAGAATAAGTAGAAGAAGATAAAGAAGAACAAGAGAAAGAAGAGGAAGAAGGAGAAAAAGAAGTAGAAGAAGATGGAGAAGAAGAAAAGATGAAGAAGAAGAATAAGAAGTAAAAGATGAAGTCGTAGAAGAAAAAGAAGAAGAAGAAGAATAATTAAAAGAAGAAGTCGAAGAAGAAGAAGAAGAATTAAAAGAAGTCGAAGAAGAAGAAGAAGAAGAAGAAGGAGAAGAGGAAGAGAAGGAGGAAGAAGAATAAGTAGAAGTAGAAAAAGAAAAAGTAGAAGAAGAAGAACAAGAAGTAGAAGAAGATGAAGAAGAAGAACAACAACAACAACAAGAAGAGAAAAGGCAAGAAGTGAAGAAGAAGAAGTAGAAGAAGAAGAAGTAAGAGGACAAGAAGTAGAAGAAGAAGAAGCAGAAGAAGAATTAGAAGAGGAATAAGAAGTAGAAGAAGAAAAAGAAGAAGAAGAATAAGAAGAAGAATATTAAGATGATGCTGATGATGATGATGATGATGAAGCTGAAGAAGAAGAAGAAGAAGATGAAGAAGATAAAGAGAAGAAGAAGAAGAAAAAGACGAACAGGAAGAAGAAGAAAAGGAAGAAGAAGAAGGGGAAGAAGAAGAAGAAGAAGTGGAAGAAGTAGTAGTAGAAGAAGAAGAAGAAGAAGAAAAAGAAGAAGAAGGTGAAAGAAAGAATAAGAAAGAATAAAGAGGAATGAAAAAGAAAGAAAGAAGATGGAAGAAGGAAGAAAGAGGAAGGAAGAATGAAGAAGAAAAAGGAAGATGGAAGAAGGAAAAGGAAGAAATAAGGAGGATGGAAGATGGAAGAAGGAAGAAGATGAAGAAGATGAAGTAGAATAAGAGGAAGAAGAAGGAAAAGAGTAGGAAAATGAAGAGGAAGAGGAAGAGGTAGAAGAAGACGAAGAGAAAGAGGAAGAAGAAGAAAAATAGGAAGAAGAAGATGATGATGAAGAAGAAGAAGATGAAGAAGAAGAAGAAGAGGAAGAAGAAGAAGAGGGTGACAAAGAAGAAGAGTAAGAAGGGCAAGAAAGGGAAGAATAAGAAGCAGATGTAGAAGAAGAAGAAGAACATGAAGTAGAAGAAGATAGTTTATGGATTAATAGACAAGGGCTTAAGGATTAAGAATTAAGTTTTGGGGATTAGGCATTAAATAGGGAGGGATTCAAGATTATGGATTAAAGATTAAAGATTAAATATTAAAGATTAAAGATTTAAGATCAAAGATTAATTATTTGGGATATGGTTTAGGGACTAGGTATTAGCAATTAGTGTTAGGATTGAAGGATTAGTTAATAGGGATTAGTTATTAGGGTTAATGTTTAGGGATTAGGGATTAGGGATTAGGGATTAGGGATTAGGGGTAAAGGATTAAGGTTTAAAGATTAGGGAAAGAGGAATAGGAAGAGTAGGACTAGGGATTAGCGATTAAGGATAAAGAAGATGAAGGAGAGGAAGAAGAAGGAGAAGAAAAAGAAGAAGAAGAAAAAGAAGAAGAAGAAGAAGAAGAAGAAGAAAAAGAAGAAAGTAGTAGGAGAAGAAGAAAGAAAGAAAGATAAATAAAGAAAAAAGAAGAAGAAAGGAGAAGGAAAAAAAAAGAAAGTAGAAGAAAAAAGAGGAAAGAAAAAAAGAAAGAAAAAGAAAAAAAAAATAAGAAAAAAGGAAAGAAGAAAGAAAAAGGAAGAAGGAAGAGGGAAGAAGTAAGAAGGATGAAGGACGATAGAAGAAGCAAGAGGTAAGAAGGAAGATGTGAGTAGGAAGGATGGATGAAGAAGGAAGAAGCAAGAAGGAAGAAGAAAAAAGAAAGAAGAAAGAAAAAAGAAGAAAGAAGAAAGACGAAAGAAGAAGACCAAGAAGAAGAAGAATAAGAATAAGAAGAAGAAGAAGGAGGATAATGGGAAGAGGAAGAAGAAGAAGAAGAAGAAGAGGAGTGGGAGATCATGAAGAAGACAAAGAAGAAGAAAAAGAAGAAGAAAAATATGAAGAAGAAGAAAAGGAAGAAGAAGGACAAGAAGAAGTGGAAGAAGAAGAAGGACAAGAAGAGGAAGTGGAAGAAGAAGAAGAAGAAGATGATGATGTGGAGGAAGAAGAAGAAGAAGAAAGAAGAAGTTGGAAAGAAGAAAGAGTAAAAAAGAAGGAAGAAAGAAAATTGAAGATGTAAGAAAGACGTAGGTAGGAGGAAGGAAAAGGAAGAATGAAGTAGGAAGAAGGAAGAAGAAAGAATTAAGAAGGAAGATGGAAGAAGGAAGAAGATCAAGAAGAAGAAGAAGGAAAACAAGAAGAAGAAGAGGACAAAGAAGAGGAATAGCAAGTGGTTGAAGAAGATGAAGAGCGAGGGGAAGAAGAAGGAGGAGAAGAAGAAGAAGAAGAACAAGAAGAAGAAGAAGAAGAAGAAGAAGAAAAAGTGGAAGAACAAGATGAGGTTGAAGAAGCCGAAGAGGAAGAAGAAGAAGAAGGATAGGAAGAAGAAGAGGATGAAGAAAAAGAAGAAGAGGAAGAGCTAGAACAAGATGAAGAAGAAGAGGAAGAAGAGGAAGAAAAAGAAGAGAAGGAAGGAGAAGAAGAGGTAGAAGGAGAAGAAGCAGAAGATGAAGAAGAAGAAGAGCAAGAAGAAGAAGGAGAGGAAGAAGAAGAAGAAGAAGAAGAGGTTGAAGAAGAGGATGAAGAGGAACAAGAGGAGGAAAAAGAAGAACTAGAAAAATAAGATGTAGAAGAAGTTAAAAAAGAAGAAGGAGAAGAAGAATGCGAAGAAGAAGTAGAAGAAGAAGAAGAAGAAGAGGAAGAAGATGAAGTATACGAAGAAGAAGAACAAGATGAAGAAGAAGGACAAGAAGAGCAAGAAGAAGTAGATGAAGAAGAAGTACAAGAACAAGAAAAAACAAAAAAAGTTGTAGTAGTAGTAGAAGAAGAAGATGAATAAGAAGAAAAAGTGGAAGAAGAAGAAGAAGAAGAAGAGTAGGAACAAAAAGAAGAAGATGAGGAGCAGGATGAGGAAGGAGAGAAAGGAGAAGAAGATGATGATAAGGAAGAAGAAGAATATGACGAGAAAGAAGAAGAGGAAAAAGAAGAAGAGGAAGAAGAAAAAGAAGAAGAAGAGGAAGAAAAGGACAAACAAGAGGAAGAAGAAGAAGAGGAATATTAGAAAGAAGTGCAAGAAGAAGAGGAAGGAGTAAGAGGAGAAGAAGAAGAAGAAGAAGAAGAAGAAGAAGAAGAAATAGAATAAGAAGAACAAGTAATAGAAGAAATAGTAGAGGTAGTAGTAGAAGAAGAAGAAGAATAAGAAGAAGAAGTTGAAGTGAAAGAAGAAAAAAAAGAAGATTAAGAAGAAGAATTTGAAGAAGAAGAAGAAGAAGAAAATGAAGAAGAAGATCAAGGACAAGAAGAAGTAGTTGTAGTAGTAATAATAGTAGTAAAAGAGACGAAGAAGAAGAAGAAGAAGTAGTAGTAGTAGTAGAGGAGGAAGAAGAACACAAAGATGGGGAAGAAGAAGAGGAAGTAGAAGACGAAGCTGGAGAACAAGAAGAAGAAGAAGAAGACGAATAAGTAGAAGAACAAGAGGATGGAGAAGAAAAAGTATAGGATGGCAAAGAAGAAGAAGAAGAAGAAAAAGGTGATGAAGTTGAAGAGGAAGAAGAAGAAGAGGAAGAGGGAGAAGAACACAAAGAAGAACAAGAAAAAGAAGAAGAATAGGAAGAAGAAGAAGAAGAATAAGAAGATGACGAAGATTAAGAACAAGTGGAAGAAGAAGAAGAAGATGAGGAAGAAGAAGGGAAAGAAGAAGAAGAAGAAGAAGAAGAGGAAGAAGATGATGAAGAGGTGGAAGAAGAGGAAGAAGTAGGAGAAGAAAAAGAAGAAGGGGAACATGAAGCAGAAGAAAACGAAGGAGAAGTAGATGAAGATGATGATGATGAAAAGAAGATGTGGTAAGGCAAGAAAAAGAAGAAGAAGAAAAAGTAGAGGAAGAAGATGAAGAGGAAGAGGAAGAGGAGGAGAAGGAAGAAGAAGTAGAAAAAGAATAAGAAGATGAAGAAAAAAAAGAAAAAGAAGAGGAAAAACAACTAGAATAAAAAGTAGAAGACTATGAATACGAAGAAGGAGAAGAAGAACAAAAAGAAGAAGAAAAAGAAGAAGAAAAAGAGGAGGAAGAAGAACAAGAAGAAGAAGAAGAAGAAGAAGGAGAAGAAGAAGAAGTGGAAAAAGTAGAACAATGAGAACAAGAAGGGGAGGAAGGAGAAGAAAAAGAAGAAGAAGAAGAAGAAGAAGAGGAGGAAGGTGAAGAAGAAGAAGAAGAAGAAGAAGTTGAAGAAGATGGGGAAGAAGAAGAAGAAGAAGAAGATGATGATGATGAAAAGCAAGAAGAAGAAGAATAAGAAAATAAAGAAGAAGAAAAACAAGAAGATGAGGAAGAAGAAGAAGGGGAAGAAGAAGAAACAAAAGAATAAGAGAAAGAAGAAGAGGAAGAAGAAGAAGTGGAAGAAGAGGAAGAACAAGAGGGAGAAGTAGAAGAGGAAGAAGAGCAAGAAGAAGAGAAAGAGGAGAAGAAAAAAGAACAAGATAAAGAGGAAGAAGAAGAAAAAGAAGGAGAGGAAGTAAAAGAAGGCAAAGAAGAAGAAAACAAAGAGAAGGAAGAGGAAGAAGAGGAAGAAGAGGAGGAAGAAGATGAAGGAGAAGAAGTCAAAGAAGAAGAAGAAGAATAAAAAGAACAAAACGAAGAGGAACAAGAACAACAAGAAGTAGATGACAAATAAGAAGAAGAAGAAGTAAAAGAAGAAGAACAAAAGGAAGAAGAAGAAGAAGAAGAAGATTTTGAAGATGAAAAAGAAGAAAAAGTGGAAGTAGTTGAAGGAGAAGGGGAAGAAAAAAAATGAAGAAGAAAAAGATGAGGAAGAAGAAGAAGGGGAAGAAGAAGAAGCAAAAGAATAATAAGAAGAAGAAGACGAAGAAAAGTAGAAGAAGAAGAAGAAGAAGAAGTGGAAGAAGAGGAAGAATAAGAAGGAGAAGTAGAAGAGGAAGAAGAGCAAGAAGAAAAGGAAGAAGGAGAAGAAAAAAGGACCAGATAAAGAGGAAGAAGAAGAAAAAGAAGAAGTAGAAGAAGTAGAAGAAGGCAAAGAAGAAGAAAACCAAGAGAAGGAAGAAGAAGAAGAAGAAGAAGAAGAAGAGAAACAAGAGGAAGAAGAAGAAGAGAAACAAAAGGAAGAAGAAGAAGAAGAAGAAGAAAAAGAAGAAAACGAAGAGGAACAAGAATAACAAGAAGAAGTAGAAGATGAACAAGAAGAAGTAAAAGAAGAAGAAGAAAAGGAAGAAGAAGAAAAAGAAGAAGAAGATGATGATGATGAAGAAGTAGAAAAAGATGAAGTAGCAGAAGGAGAAGGGGAAGAGGAAAAAGAGGTGGAGATGGAAGAAGAAGAAGTTGAAGAAGAGTAAGAAGAAGAAGAGGAAGAAGGAGAAGAAGAGAGGAAGAAGTCGAAGCGAAAGATGACGAAAAAGTGGAAGAAGAAGAAGAACAAGTGAAAAAAGAAAAGGTAAAAGAAGAAAAGGAAGAAGAAGAAGAAGAAGATGATGATGATGATGATGAAGGAGTAGGAGAAGAAGAAGAAGAAGAGGAACAAGAAGAAGAAGAATAGAAAGAAGAAGAAGAAGAAGAGGAAGAAGATGAAGAGGAGGAACAAGAAGAAGAAGAGGAAGAAGAGGAATGAAAGGTGGAAGAAGAAGAAGAAGAAGTACTAATAGTACAAGAAGAAAAAAAGAAGAAAAAGAAGAAAAAGATGGAGAAGAAGAGGACGAATAAGAAAAAGAGGTAGAAGAAGTAGAAGAAGATGAAGAACAAAAAGAAGAAAAAGAAGAAGAAGAAGCATTAAGAATTAGGGATAAGTGATTTAGGATTAATGATTAGGGATTAAAGAACTGGGGTTAGAGATTAGGGATTAAAGATTATGGATAATAGATAAAATATTGGAGATTAGAGATTAGGGATTAAGGGATTAGGTCATAAAGATTGGGGATTAAGTATTAGGGATTAGAGATTAGCGATTAAAGATTAAGGATTAGGGATTATCAATTATGAAAGAAGTAAAGGAAGAAGAAGAAGAAGAAGTAAAAGAAGAAGAAGTAGTAGAAAAGAAGAAAAGGAACTAGTAGTAGTAATAGAAGAAGAAGAGGAAGAAGAAGAAGAAGAAGAAAAGGAAGAAGTAGAAGAAGAAGAAGAAGAAAAAGAAGGAGAATAATAATAATAATAATAATAATAATAATAATAATAATAATAAGAAGAATAATTAGAAGAAAGAAAATGATGATGATACTAAAGAAGATAAAAAAAGAAGAAGAAAAAGTAGTTGATGATGTTGAAGACAATGAAGAAGAAGAAGCAGAAGAAGAAGAAGAAGAAGAAGAAGAAGAAGAAGAAGAAGAAGAAGAAGAAGAAGAAGAAGAAGAAGAAGAAAGGGATGAAGAAGATGATGATGATGATGATGATGAAGATGACAAAGAATAAGAAGAGGAAGAAGAGGAAGAAAAAGAAGAAAAAGAAGAAAAGGAAGATAAGGAAGAAGTGGAAGAAGAGGATGAAGAAGAACAAAAAGATTTGGAGGAAGAAGAAGAAGATGAAGAAGAAGAGGAAGAAGAAGGGGAAGAAGAAGAAGAAGAAAAATAGAAGAAGAAGAGGAAGAAGAGGAAGAAGAAGAAAAGGAAGAAGAAGAAGTAGTAGAATAAGGAGAAGGAGAGCAAGAAGAAGAAGAAGAAGAAGAAGGTGAACGAGAAGAAGAAGAAGAAGAAGAAGAAGAAGTAGAAGAGGAGGAGAAGGGGAAGAAGAATAATAAGAACAAGGATATGAATAATAAGAAGAAGAATAGAAGGAGAAGAAGAAGAAGAAAATGAAGAAGTCAAAGTAGAAGTAGAGGAGAAAGAAGGACATGTGGAAAAAGAAAAAGAAGAAGAAGAAGAAGAAGAGAAGATAAAGAAATAGAAGAAGTAGAGAAGAAGAAGATGAAGAAGGAGAATGAGAAGAACAAGAAGAAGTAGAAGCAAAAAATGAAGAAGTAGAAGAGGAAGCAGAAGGAGAAGAAGAAGAAAAGATGATGATGATGGTGAAAAAGAAGAAGAAGAAGAACAATAAGAAGAATAAGAAAAAGAACTAGAAGATCAAGAGGGAGAAGAAGAAGAAAAAAAAGAAGACGAAGAAGAGGACGAAGGAGGAGGAGGAGGAGGAGAAAGAGAAGAAGAAGAAGAAGAAGGGTAAGGAGAGGAAATGGAAAGAAGAAGAAGAGGAAGACGAAGAAAAAGAAGAACAGGAAGAAGATGAAAAAGTTGATGAAGAAGATGAAGAAGAAGAATAAAAAGTAGAAGAGTGAGAAGAAGAATAACAAGAAGAAGAGGAGGAAGAAAAGGAAGGAGAAGAGAAAGAAGAAGAAGCAGAAGAAGAAAAAGAAGGCGAGGAAGAAGAGAAGAAAGAAGAAGAAAAAGAAGATGAGGAAGAAGAAGAAGAAGAAGTTAAAAAAGAAGAAGAAGAGGACGAAAAAGAAGAAGAAAAGGAAGAGGAAGAAGCGAAAGACGGAGAAGAAGAGGAACAACAAGAAGACGAAGAAGAAGAAGAGGAAGAAGAATGAGAAGAAGAAGACGAAGAAGGATGAAGAGGAAGAAGATGAAGAAAGAGAAAAAGAAAAAGAAGAAGAAGAAGAAGAAGAACAATTAGAAAAAGAAGAAGAGGGAAATGAAGAAAAAGAGAAAGAAGAAGTAGAAAAGATAAAGAAGAAGAGGAAATAGAAGAAGAAGAAGAGGAAGCTGGAGAAGAGAAGAGGAAGAAGAAGTGAAACAAGAAGAAGAGAAAGAAGATGGGCAAGAATATTAAAAAGAAGAACAAAAACAAGAAGAAGAAGATGAAGAAGAAGAAGGAGAAGAAGAAAAAGTAGAAGAAGAAGAAGAAGAGGAAGAAGAAGAAGAGGGAGAAGAAGATGTTGAACAAGATGGAGAAGAAGAGGAAGAAGTAAACGAAGAAGAAGAAGATGAAGAAGAAGAAGAGGAAGAAGAAAGAAAAGAAGAAGAAGCAGAGCAAAAGAAGAACAAGATGTAGAAGAAGAAGAGGAAAACAAAGAAGATGAAGAAGAAGAAAAAGAAGAGGAAGAAGAAGATGAGGAAAAAGAAGAAGAATAAAATGAGGAAGAAGAACAAGAAGAAGGCAAAGAGGAAGAAGAAGAAGAACAACAAGTGGAAGAAGAGAAAGAAATGGAAGAAGAAGTAGAAGAAGATGTGGAAGAAGGAGAAGAAGAGGAGGAGGTAGAAGAAGAAGAAGAAGAAGAAGAAGAAGTGGGGGAAGAAGAGGAAGAAGATGAAAAAGAGGAACAATAAGAAAATAAAAAAGAGGAAGAAAAAGAAGTGCAAGAAGCATAAGAAGAATAAGAACAAGAAGAGGACTAAGAAAAAGAATAAAAAGAAGAAGAAGGAGAAGAAGAAGAATAAATAGGAGAAGAAGATGAAGAAGAAGAGGAATAAGAAGAAGAAGAACAACAATTTGAAGAAGAAGAAGGAGAAGAAAAAGAAGAGGATGAAGAAGAAGAAGAAGAAGAGGAGCAAACTAAGGAAGAAGAAGAAGCAGATGACAACAAAGAAGAATAAGAAGAATAAGAAGTATAGAAAGAGGAAGAAGAAGAAGAAGAATAAGAAGCACAAGAAGGAGAAGGAGTAGAGAAAGAAAAAAAAGAAGAACTAAAGGAAGATGAGGAAAAAGAGATAGAAGAGGAAGAAGAAGATGTAGAAGAAGGACAAGAGGAAGAGGAAGAAGAAGAAGAAGAAGAAGCCAAAGAAGAGGAGGAAGAAGATGAAGAACATGAACAAGAAGAAGAAAAAGAACAAATAGAAGAGAAAGATGAAAAAGAAGAAGAGGAAGAAGAAGAAGAAGAGGAGGAAGAAGAAGATGAAGAAGAAGAAGAATATGAAGAAGATGACGAAGAAGAAGAAGAAGAAAAAGAAGAAGAAGAAGTCAAAGAAAAAGAAGAAGAAGAAGAAGACAAAGAAGAAGAAGAAGAAGAAGATGACGTACAATTTAAAGATGAAGAAGAAAAACAACAAATGAAGAGGAAGTTGTACAAGTAGAACAAAAAGTGGAAGAAGATGTAGAAGAAGAAGAAGTAGAGCTAGGAGAAGAAGAAGAAAACAATAGGAAGATGAGGAAGAAGAGGAAGTAGACGTTGAAGAAGATATAGAAGAAAGAGAACAAGAAGAAGAGGAAGACGAAGAAGAAGAAGAAGAAGACAAAGAGTACAGAGAAGAGGAGGAGGAAGAAGAAAAGGAATAAGAAGAAGAAGAAGAGGAAGAGAAAGAAGAAGAACTAGAGGAAGAAGAATAAAAAGAAGTAGAAGGAAAGGAAAAAGAAGAAGAAGAAGAGGAAGAAAAAGAAGATGAGGAAGAAGAAGAAGAAAATTTTGAAGGAGAAGAAGATGAAGAAGAGAAAGAAGTAGAAGAAGAAAAAGAACAGGAAGAAGGACAAGAAATAGAAGAAGAAGAGGAAGGATAAGAAGAAGAAGAAGAAAAAGAAGAGGAAGAAGAAGATGAAGAAGAGGGAGAAAAACAATAAGAGGAAGATGAAGAAGAAGAAGTACAAGAAGAAGAAGAAGAAGATGGAGAAGAGCAAGCTAAAGCAGAAGGAGAAGAAGATGAAGAAGAAGAAGATGATGATGAAGAAGATGAAGAAGTTGAAGAGGAAGAAGAAGAAGAAGAAGAAGAAGAAGAAGAAAGGGAAGAAGAAGAGGAAAAAGAAAAAGAAGATGAAGAGGATGAAGAAGAAGATGAAGAAAAAGAAGAAGAAGAGAAAGAAGAGGAAGGAACAAAAAAAGATAAAGAAGAAGAAGAAGAAGAAGAATTAGAATTGGAATAAGAAGGAGAAGAAGAATTGGAGGAATAAGAAGAAGAGTAAGAAGAAGAAGAAGAAGAAGAAGAACAAAAGGAAGATGAGGAAGAAGAAGAAGATGATGATGCGGAAGAAAAAGAAGTAAAAGAGAAAGAAGAAGAAGAAGAAGAAGACGAAGTCTATGTAAGAGTGGAAGAAGATGAAGAGGAAGAAGAAGAAGAAGAGGAAGAAAAGGATGAAGAAGAGGAAGAAGTGGATTGGAGGAAGAACAATAAGAAAAGGAGGAAGAAGAAGAAGAAGAAGAAGAAGAAGAATAAGAAGAAGAGGAAGAAGAAGAAGAAGAAAAAGTAGAAGAAGAAGAAGAAGAAGAAGAAGGAGAGGAAGAAGAAGGAGAAGAAGAAGAAGTGGAAGAAGAAGTTGAAGAAGAAGAAGAAAAGGAAGAAGAAGAAGTGGAAGAAGAAAGAGAAGTGCAAGAAGAAGAAGTTGATGAAGAGAAGATGAAGAAGAAGATAAAGAAGATGAAGAAAAAGAAGAATTAGAACAAAAAGAACAACAAGAAGAAGAATGATAAAATGAAGAGGAAGACGAAGAAGAAGAAGAAGAAGAAGAAGAATTAAAAGAAGAAGAAGATGAAGAAGAAGGAGAGGAAGAAGAAGAAGAAGAAGAAGAGGAAGGAGAAGAAGAAGAGGAAAAAGAAGAAGAAGAAGAAGAGGAAGAAAAAGAAGTTGAAGAAGAAGAAAAAGAAGGATAAGAAGAAGAAGAAGAAGAAGAAGAAGAAGAAGAAAAAGAAGAAGAAGTGGAAGAAAAGGAAGAGGGAGAAGAAGAGGAAGATGATGATGAATTTGAAAAAGAAGAACAAGAATAAGAAGAAGAGGAAGAAAAGGAAAAGAGGTTTAGACAGAAGAAGAAAAAGAAGAAGAAGACGAAGAAGATGAAGAAGAAGAAGGGAAAGAAGAAGAAAAAGAAGAAGAAGTAGTAGAAGAAGATAAAGGAGAAGTGCAAGAAGAATAACAAGATGAAGAAGATGAAGTAGTAGTAGTAGTAGTAAAAGTAGAAGAAGAAGAAGAAGAAGAACTAGAAGAAGAAAACAAAGAAGGAGAGTAGTAGTAGTAGTAGAGGAAGAAGTATAATAATAATGAGAGGAAGAGGAGGAAGAAGAAGAAGATGGAGAAGAAGATGGAGAAGAAGTGGAACTAGAAGATGAACTAGAGAAAGAAGTAGAAGAAGGAGGAGGAGCAGGAGGAGTGGAAGAACTAGAAGAAGAAGAAGAAAATGAAGGAGAAGAAGTCAAAGAAGGGGGTGGAGGCTAAGAAGAAGAAGAAGAAGAACAATAACAAGATGGGGAAGAAGAAGAAGAAAAAGAAGAAGAGGAAGCAGAAACAGATGAAGAAGTAGGAAATGAAGAAGAAGAATAAGAACTAGAAGAAGAGAAAGAAAAAAGAAGAAGAAGAAAAAGAAGAAGTAGAAGAAGAAGAACAACAAGAAGAAGAAAAAGAAGACGAAGAAGAAGAAGAAGAAGAAGAAGAAGAAGAAGACAAAGAAGAAGAAGGAGAAGAAGAAGAAGAAGAAGAAGAAGAAGAAGAAGAAGAAGAAGGGCAAGAAGAGTAAGAAGAAGAAGAAATGCAAGAAGAAGACAAAAAGAACAAGAAGAAGAAGAAGAAGAAGAAGAAGAAGAACAAGAGGAAGAGGAAGAAAGGGAACAAGAAGAACAAGAGGAAAATGAGGAAGAAGAGTAACAAGAAAAAGAAGAAGTGGAAGAAGAAGGGGAAGAAGATGAAGAAGAGGAAGATTAAGAAGTGAAGTAGAGGAAGAAAAAAAGGGAAAAGAGGGCAAGGAGGTAGAAGAAGAGGAGTAAGAAGAAGAAAAAAAAAGAAAAATAATAATAAGAAGAAGAAGAAAAAGAAGAAAAAGAACAAAAAAGAAGAAGAACAAAAAAACGAAGAATTAGAAGAAGAAGAAGAAAAATTATTTGAAGAGGAAGTAGAAGAATGAGAGGAAAAAGAATAAGAAGAAGAAGAAGGCGAAGAAGTAGTAATAGAAGAGGAAGAATAAGAGGCGAAAGATGAAGAAGAAGAAGGAGGAGGTGAAGAATAAGATGGAGAAGAAGAAGAACAATAAGAACAAAAAGAAGAAGTTGAAGAAGAAGAAGAAGAGGAAGGAGAAGATGTGGAAAATGTGGGAGAAGTGGAAGAAGGAGAAGAAGTAGAAGTAGAGAAGAAGAAGAACATGATGAAGAAGAAGACGAAGGAGTAGAAAAAAAGAAAAAAGAAGTAAAGGAAAATGATGTAGAACAAGAAAAAGAAGAACGAGAAGAAGAAGATCAAGAAGAAGAAAAGAAATAAGAAGAAGAAGAAGAAGAATAGGAAGAAGGAGAAGAAAAAGAAGTAAAACAAGAACCAGAGGAAGAAGATTAAGAAGAAATAGAAAAAGAAGAAAAAGGAGAAGAAGAAGAAGAAGAAGAAGTAAAAGAAGTCGAAGAAGAAGAAGAAGAAGTAGAAGAAGAAGAAGAAGAAGAAGACAAACAAGAAGAAGAAGTAGGAGAAGAAGATCAAGAAGGAGATGAAAGAGAAGAAGAAGAAGAACAAGTAGAAGAAGAAGAATAAGGAGAAGAAAAAGAAGAAGAAGAAGAAGAAGAAGAAGAAGAAGAAGGGGAAGTAGAAGAAGAAGGAGAAGAAGAAGCAGAAGATGGAGAAGAAGGAGAAGAAGGAGAAGAAGGAAAAGAAGAAGAAGAAGAAGAAGAAGAAGAAGAAGGAGAATAAGAAGAAGAAGAAGACAAAGCAGAAGAGGAAGAGGAAGAAGAACAAGAAGAAGAAGAAGAAGAAGAAGAATAAGAAGAAGTTGAACAAGAAGAAGGAGAAGAAGAAGAAGAAGAAGAAGAAGAAGAAGAAAAAGAAGGAGGAGAAGGAGAAGGAGAAGAAGAAGGAGAAGAGGAAGAAGGAGAAGAAGAAGAAGGAGAAGAAGAAGAAGAAGATGAAGAAAGAGAAGAAGGAGAAGAGGAAGAAGAAGGAGGAGGAGGAGGAGGAGGGGAAGAAGAAGAAGATGATGAAGAAGAAAAAGGAGAAGGTGAAGGAGAAGAAGGAGAAGGAGGAGGAGAAGAAGAAGAAGAAGAAGAAAAAGAAGAAGAAGAAGAAGAAGAAGAAGAAGAAGAATACGAATAAGAAGAAAAAGAAGAAAAAGAGTAGGAAAAGGAGAAGAAGACCAAGAAAAAGAAGAGGAATATGATGAAGAAAAAGAAAAAGAAGAAGAAGAAGAAGAAGTAGTAGAAGAAGAAAAAGAGGAAGAGGAAGAGGAAGAAGAAGGAGAAGAAGAGGAAGAAAAGGAAGAAGAAAAAGAAGAAGAAGAAGAAGAAGAAGAGAAAGAAGTGGAAGAAGAAGATGAAATAAAAAGAAGAAGAAGGAGAAGGAGAAGAAGTAGTAGAAGAAGAAGGAGAAGAAGAAAAAGTAGTAGTGGAAGAAGAAGAAGATGTCAAAGATGGAGAAGGAGGGGAA
>JAIUJO010001346.1:262500-312500 GCA_023846275.1 Vanilla planifolia
AGGAGAAGAAGAAGAGTAAGAAGAGGAGTGAAAAGAAGAAGACGAAGACGAAGAAGAAGAAGAGGAAAAAGGAGGAGAAGAAGAAAAAGAGGAGGAATAAGAAGATAAGGAGAAAGAAGAAGAGAAGGAGGAAGAAGAAGAAGAATAGATCGATGAGGAGTAGAGGATGAAGAAGATGAAGAGGAAGAAGAAGAAGAAATAGAGGAAGAAGAGGAAGAGGAAGAAGAGGAAGAGGAAGAAGAGGAATAAGAAGAGGAAGAAGATAAAGAAGTGGAATAAGAAGAAGAAGAAGAAGAGAAAGAAGAAAAGGAAAAGAAGTAGAGGAAGAAGAAGATGAGGAAGTTGAGAATGATGAAGAAGGGGAAAAAGAAGTAGTAGAAGCAGAAGAAGAGGTGAAAGTAGAATAATTAGAAGAAGAAATAGAAGAGGAAGATGAAGAAGAAGAAGAAGAAGAAGAGAAAGAAGGAGAGGAAGAGGAAGATGAACGAGAAGAAGAAGAAGAAGAGGATAAATAGGAAGAACAGAAAGAAGAAGAAGAAGAAGAAAAAGATGAAGAAGTAGAAGAAAAAGAAGAAGTAAAAATAAAAGGAGACAAAGAAGATGTAGAAGAAGAAGAAGAAGAAGAAGCAGAAGAAGTAGAAGAAGAAGAAAATGAAGAAATAAAAGAGGAAAAAGATGGATTATGGATTAGGGACATATGGATCTGGGATTAAGATAAAGGATTAGAAATTAGACATAAGGGATTTGGGATTAAGTTTACTCATTACTGATTAGGAATTAAGGATTAGTGACTAGCCTTAAGGTTTAAGCATTAGTGATTAGGGATTAAGGAATATCCATTAATGAATATGATTTATGGATTAAGGATTAAGAATTAAGGATTAGGGATTAAAGGATTAGATTATAGGGATTAAGGATTAGGATGTTGGATTACAGATCAAGAGATTATGATTTTAAGGATAAGGAATTAAGGATTCAAGATTAAGGATTATGAATTTGGGATTAGAGATTAGAGATTAGGGATTTAAGATAAGGGATTAAAGATAAAGTTTAGGGATTTGGGATTAAACATTAAGGGATTAGATCTTAAAGAATAGGGATTATAGATTAAGGATTAGGGATTGTGGTTTAAGAATTAGGGATTTGGGATTAGGTATTAGAGAAGAAAAAGAAGAAAAGGTAGAAGAACCAGAAGAAGATGAAGATGATGAAGAAGTAGTAGTTGTAGTAGTTGAAGAAGAAGAAGAAGCATAAGAAGAAGAATAAAAAGAAAGAGAATAAAAAGAAGATGATGAAGAAGAAGAAGACAGAGTAGAAGAAGAAGAAGAATAAAAAGAAGACGAAGAAGAAAAAGAAGAGGAAGAAGAAGAACAAGAACAACAACAAGAGGAGGAGAAGAAAAAAAAGAAGAAGGAGAAGTAGAAGGAGAGGAAGAAGAGAAGTATAAGAAGAAGAAGAAGAAGAACAAGAAGAGGAGGAGGAGGAGGAAGAAGAGAAGAAGAAGAGGAAGAAGAAGGAGATGAAGAAGAAGAAAAAGAAGATGATGAAGGAAAAGAAGAAGAAGAAGAAGAGGAAGAAGAAGAAGAGGAAGAAAACGAGAAGAAGAAGAAGAGGTGGAAGAAGAAGAAGAGGAAGAAAATAATAATAATAAGAAGAAGAAGAAGAGGAAGAAGAAGAAGAAGAAGAGGGAGAAGAGGAAGAAGTGGAAGAAGAAGAAGAAGAAGAAGATGAAGTAGAAGAGGATGAGGAGGAAGAAGAAGAAGAAGAGGAGGAAGAAGATGAGGAAGAGTCAAAAGAAGAAGAGCATGAAGAAGAAGAAGAAGAGGAAAAAGAACAGGAAGAAGAAGAAGAAGAAGTAGAAGAAGAAGAAGGTGAAGAAGATTAAAAAGAAGAAGAAGAAAAAGGCGAATAAAAAGAAGAAGAAGAAGACGATGAAGTAGGAAAGAAGAAGAAGAAGAAGAAGCGATGAAGAAGAAGAAGAAAAAGAAGGAAGAAGAAGAATAAGAAGAAGAAGAGGAAGAAGTTGGAGAAAAAGAAGACAAAGAAGAAGAAGAAGGAAAAGAAGAAGATAAAGACAAAGAAGGAGCAATAAAGGTGGTAGAATAATAATAACAATAATAATAATAATAATGATAATAATAATAAAAATAATAATAATAATAATAATAATAAGATGATGATTATGAAGAAGTAGAAGTAGAAGAAAAAGGGGAAGAAGAAGGAGAAGGAGAAGAAGAAGAAGAAGAAGAAGAAGAAAAAGAAGAAAGGCAAAAAGATGAAGAATGACAGGAGGAAGAAGAAGAAGAAGAAGAAGAGGAAGAATAGGATTAGGAAGAAGAAGAAGAAGGGGACGATGAGGAAGAATTAGGAGAAGAGGAAGATAAAGAAGAAGAAGAAGGATAAGATGAGGAAGAAGTGGAAAAGAAGAAAATTAGGAAGGAGAAGAAGAAGAAGAGGAAGCAGAAGAAGAAGAAGAAGAAGAAGAAGAAGAAGAATAAGAAGAAGAAGAAGAAGAAGAAGAAGTGGAAGAACAAGTGGAAGAAAAAGAAGTACAAGAAGAAGAAGAAAATGAAGAAGAAAAATAAGATAAAGAAGAAGAAGAAGTGGATGAAAAGTAGTTGAAGAAGAGGAAGAAGAACAATAAGAAGTGGAAGAAGAATAAGAAAAACAAGAAGAAGCAAAAAAAGAAGACGTGGAGGAAGTAGAAGAAGAAGAAAAAGGAGAAGAAGAAGAAGAAGAAGAAGGGGAAGGAGTAGAAGAAGAAGAAGATGATGAAGAAGATAAAGAAGAAGAAGAAGAAGATGTGAAAAAAGAAGAGGGAGAGGAACAAGTGGAAGAAGTGGAAGAAGAAGAAGAAGTAGAAGAAGTACAAGAAGCAAAGAAGAAGAAGAAGAAGACGAAGAAGATGAAGAAGAAGAAGGAGAGGAAAAATAAGTAGAAGAGGAAGTAGAAAAAAGTAAGAAGAAGATGAAGAAGAAGAAGAAGAGGAAGAAGAACTACAAGAAGAAGAAGAAGAAGAATTAATAGTAGTAGTAATGATAGTAGAAGCTGTAAAAGAAGAAGAAGAAAAAGAAGAAGAGACAGATGAAGAAGAAGAAGAAGGAAAAGAAAAAGAAGAAGAGGAAGAAGAAGATTAAGAATGAAAAAAAAGAACAAGAAGAAGAAGTAGAAGTTGAAGAAGAAGAAGAAGAAGAAGAAGAAGAAGAAGAAGAAGTAGAAGAAGAAGATGAAGAAGAAAGAAGAAGAAAAAGAAGTAAAAGAAGAAAAAGAAGAAGAAGAAGAAGAAGAAAAAAAAGAAGAAGTGTATAAAGAAGAAGGAGAAGAAGAAGAAGAAGCTGAGGAAGTAGAAGAAGAAGAGGAAAAAGAAGAGGAAGAAGAATAGGAAAAGGAAGAAGAGGAAGAGGAGGAAGAAGAAAATGAATAAGAAGAAGAAGAACAACAAGGGGAAAACGAAAAGAAAAAGATGAAGACAAAGAAGAAGAAGAATAAGAAGAAGAAGAAGAAGAAATAGAAGAAGAAGATGATGAAGAAGAAGGGAAGAAGAAGAAGAAGAAGCAGAAGGAGAAGGGGAAGAAGAAAAAGAAAAAGATGAAGAAGAGGTAGAACTAGAAAAGAAGAAGAAGAAGAAGAAGAAGAGGAAAAAGAAGAAGAAAAAGAAGAAGTAGAATTAGAAGAAGAAGAGGAGGAGGAGGTAGAAGAAGAAAAGAAGAAGAGGAAGATGAGCAAGGTGATCAAGAAGAGGACGAAGAAGAAGAAGAAGAGGAAGAGGAAGAAGAAGTATAAGAAGAAGAGAAAGAAGAAGAAGAAGAAGAAGAAGAAGAAAAAGAAGAATAATTAAATAAGGAAGAAGGGAGAAAAATATGAAGAAGATGAAGAAGTACAAGTGGAAGAAGAAGAGGAGAAAGAAGACGAAGAAGAAGACGTAGATAAAGAAGAGGAAGAGGAGATGAATTATGGAATAGGGATCAAGGGTTAGGGATTTAGGAATGAAGGATTAGGGATCCAAGACAATGGGTTAAAAGTTAGGGAGAAGGGTTTAAAAGATTAGGGTTTAGGCATTAGGTATTAAGGAATAGGGACTTGGGAGTTAGGAATTAGGGATTAGGGTTTAAGTGTTATGGATTAGGGATTAGAGATTAGGGAGTAAGTAATAGGGATTATGGATTAGTGATTAAAGATTATGTATTAGGGATTTGAGATTAGCCATAAAGGGATAAATTATTAGGTATTAAAGAATAGGAATTAAGAATTAAATATTAATTATTAAGAATTAATGATTAAAAACAAAGGACTTAAGGCTAAGGTTTAAGAATTAGGAAATAAAGATTTGGAATTAAGGATTTAAATTAGAGATTAGGGATGCAAGATTAAAGATTAGAGATTAAATGATTAAGATCAGGACTATTGATTAGGGATTAGGGTTTAGGGATTAGCGATTGATGATAAAGGGATAGAGATGAGATATTAAGGATTAAGGATTGGATAGGGATTAGGTATTAAGGATTAGAGTTTAGGGATTAGAGATTAGAGGTTAAAGATTTAAGATTGGGGATTAGACATTAAGAATGGATTAGGGATTAAGGATTAGAGATTAAGGATTAGGCATTCGAGAGAAGGAAGAAGGAAGAATGGAGAGAAAGGAAGAAAGAAGATGATAGAAGGAAGAAGGAAGAAGAAAGAAAGAATAAAAAAGAGAGGAGGAAGAAGAAGAAAAAGAAGAAGTTGAAGAAGAAGAGGAAGAATAAAGAAGAAGTAAGAAAGAAGAAAGAAAAAGGAAGATGGGAGAAGGAAAGAGGAAGGAAGAAGGAAGAAAGAACGAAGGAGAAAGAAGAAAGTATAAAGTAGAAAGAAGAAAGGAGAATGAAGAAAGAAGAAGAAGAAGAAGAAGTGGAAGGAGAAGTAGAAAGACACAGAAGATGAGGAGAAGTAGAAGGAGAAGGAGAAGGAGAAGGAGAAGGAGGAGGTGAAGGAGATGGGGAAGGAGAAAGGGATGAAGAAGTAGTAAGAGAAGGAAAAGGAGAAGGAGAAGGAGAAAGAGTAGGAGAAAGGGATGGAGAAGTAGTAAGAGAAGGAAAAGGAGAAGGAGAAGAACAAGAAGAAGACGAAGAAGAAGAAAATGAAGAAGAAGAAAGAGAATTCGAAGAAGAAGAAGAAGAGGAGGACAAGGAAGAAGATGAAGAAGAAGAAAAGAAGAAGAAGAAGATGTAGAAGAAGAAGAAGAAGAAGAAATAAGGGAATAAGAAGAAGAAGAAGAGGAAGAGGTAGATGAGGAAGAAGATGAAGAGGAAGAAGAAGAGGAAAATAAGGAGTAAGAAGAAGAAGAACAGGAAGAAGAAGAAGAAGAGGAAGAAGAAGAAGAAGAAGGGGAAGACAAAGAGGAGGAACAAGAAGAAGAGGTAGAGGAGATGGATTAGGGATTAGGGGTTAAGAATTAAGAATTAAGAATTGAGGAGGTTTAAAGATTAGAGAATATAGATTATAGAATCAGGAGGGAGGGATTGAGGATTTGAAATTAGGTATTGTGGATTATGGATAAGGGATTAAGGAGGGTGATTAGGTATTAGCATTTAGGAATGGGGATTATAGATAAGGAATTAGGGATTTGGGCGTAGGGATTAAAGATTATTGATTAGGGAGTAGGCATTAGAGAATAGGTAATAAGGATCAGGGATTACATATTAGAGGTGAGGGATGAAGGGAATAATGGTTAGGGATTAAGAATTATGGATTATAGATTAAGGGATTAATCATTCAAGATAAGAGATTTAGGATTAAGAATTACAGATTAAGAAATAAGGATTAGGAATTAGAGATTCATGATTAAGGATTGAGGATTTAAAATTAGGTATTAGAGATTAGAGATTAGGAATTAGAGGTTAAGGGATTAGGATTAGTGTCAGGGATTACAGATTATGCTTTAGAGATTAGGCATTTGTGATTAAGGATTAGGGATTATGGATTAAATATTAGAGATTAGGGTTTCTAGATTATATATTATAGATTGAGGATTATGGATTAGAAATTAGGTATTAGGGCTTAAGGATTAGATATTAGGATTTAAGAAATAAAGATTAGGGAATAAGGTTTAGATTTTAGAGATTAAGGATGGATTACAGATTAAGGATTAGGGATTAGGGATTAAGAATTAGAGAATAAGGAAAAGGAAGAAAGAAGATGGAAAAAGGTAGAAGAAGAAGAAGTAAGAAACATTAAGAAGGAAGAAAAAAGAAGGAAAAAAGAAAGAAAAAGAAGAAAAGTAAAAAAGGAAGAAGAAGAAGAAGAAGAAGAAGAAAAGGAAGTTGAAGAGGAAGAATAAAGAAGATAAATGAAAGAAGAAAGAAAAAAAGAAGAAAGAAAGAATAAGGAAGAAGGATAGTGGAAGGAAAAGGAAGAAAGAAGAAGGAAGAAGAATGAAGAATGAAGAAAGTATAAAGAAGAAAGAAGGAGGAAGAAGAAGAAGAAGAAAGAGAAGGAGGAGGAAATGGAGAAGGAGGAGGGGAAGTAGAAGGAGAAAAAGAAAGAGAAGGAAAAGGAGATGCATAAGAAGAAGGAGAAGTAGGAGAAAAAAGAAAAAGAGAAGGAGAAAGATAAGGGGAAGGAGAATGAGAAGGAGTAGGAGTAGGAGAAGAAGAAGAAGAAGAATAGGAAGAAGTAGTAGAAGAAGAAGAAGAAGAAGAAGATGAATAAGTAGAAGTACAAATAGAAGGAGAAGAAGAAAAAAAGAAAAAGAAGAGGTAGAAGAAGAAGTAGAAGAAGAGGATGATGATTAATAAGAAGAAAATGAAGAAGAAGAGGAAGATGTAGAAGGAAAAAGGAAGAAGAGGAAAAAGAGATAAAGGAAGAAGAAGAAGAAGAAGAAGAATAGGAAGACAAAGAGGAAGAATAAAGAAGAAAGATGAAAGAAAAAAGAAAAAGAAGAAGAAAGAATGAACAAAGAAGAAGGAAGCTGAAAAGAAGAAGGGAGAAGGAAGAAGGAAGATGAATAAAGAATGAAGAAAGTACATGGAAGAAAGAAGAAGGAAGAAGAAGAAGAATAATAAGAAGTAGGAGAAGGACGTGGAGAAGGAGGAGGGGAAGGAGAAGGAGAAGGAGAAGGAGAAGGAGATGCATAAGAAGAAGGAGAAGGAGAAGGAAGAGAAGAAAAAGAAGGAGAAGGAGAAAGATGAGGGAAAGGACAATGAGAAGAAGGAGAAGTAATAGAAGGAGAATAAGAAAAAGAAGACGAAGAAATAGAAAAAGAAGAAGAAGAAGAAGAAGAGGAAAAAAATAAGAAAAGAAAAATAATGAGAAAAAGAGCAAGGAAGGAAAAGAGAAGAAGAGGAAGAAGAAGAACAAGGAGAAGAACTAGAAAAAGAAGAAGAAGAAGAAGTGATTAGAGATTAAGGTTATGGGATTAAGCAATATGGATTAGGGAATGGGGATTGAGGAGTAAGTCATAAGGATTAAGGATTAGGGATTGTGGATCAGTTATTAAAGGATTAATGATTAATAATTAGAGATTAGAGATTAAGGGTTAACTACTAAAGAATATGAATTAGGGGTTTAGGAATATGGATTATGAATTAAAGAATAGGGATAAGGGGTTTAGGATTAGAGATTACTGATTAAGGATTTTAGATGTAGGTTTAGGAATTAAAGATTAAGGATTTAGGATTAATGATTAAGCAATTATAATTAAGATTAATGACTAGGAATTAGGGATTTGAGATTAATGAGGGGGACAAAGGATTTGGGAATATAGATTATATATTAGGGAGAGAGGGATTAGATATTTCAGATTAGGTATTAGGGATTAGGGATTAGGTATTAGGGATTTGTTACTAAGCATTAGGGATTAGATGTTAGGGTTATGGATTAAGGATTACAGATTAGAGATTAGATATTATGGAGTACCAATTAGGGATTATAGTTTAAGGATTAAAGATTATAGATTAGAAAGTAGGGTTTATAAAATAAGTAATAAGGATTAGGGATTAAGGATTAAGGATTAAGGATAAGGGTTAGAGATTAGGGATTAGTGATGCTTGGTTAATGATTAGGGATTATGGATTAAAGATTGAGAGATTATTTATTAAAGATTAGGGACTTAAGATTAAGGGTTATGGATTAGGGAATAAGGACTAGGGATAAGGGATTAGAGAAAGTTATCATGATTTTGGATTTAGGATTAGATATTAGAGATTAGGGATTAGGATGAGAATTAAGGATTATAGAAGAAGGACTTAGGATTAAGGACTAGTAATTAAGGATTAGGGATTAATGGTTAAGGATTACATATTAGGGATTAGGTATTATGGATAGTATATTAGGTTTTAGGAATAAGGTATTATGGATTAAGTTTTAGAGAATAGATATTAAAAAATAGAGATTAAGGATTAAGGATTAAAGATGGATTAGAGATTAAGGATTCAAAATTAAGAATTAAGAATTAGAGATTAAAGATTAGGGCATAGAGACTAGAGATTAGGGAATACAGATTACGAATTAGGGAGGAAGGGATTTAGGATTACAGATTAGGTATTAGGGATTATGGATTATGGATTATGGAGAGAGGGATTAGGTATTTGGCATTAGGGATTAAGGATTGTGGATAACCAACTAGAGATTAGGGTTTAGGGATTAAGGGTTACTGATTAAGTAATAGGCATTAGGGAATAAGTAATAAGGATTAAGGATTATGGATTATGGATTAGGGATTAAAGATTAGAGTTTAAAAAATTGGCTTTAGATAATAAGAATTTGTATTAAAGATTAAGAATGAACTAGGGATTAAGGATTAAAGATTAAGGATTAGAGATTAGGGAATAAAGAGAAGAAAGAAGGAAGAAGGGAGAAGAAAGAATAAAGAAGAAGAAGGAAGAAGAAAGAAGAACGAAGAAGAAGAACAAGAGGAAGAATAAAAGGAACAAGAAGAAGAAGAAGAAAAGAAAGAAGAAGATGAAGAATAAAGAAGAAAGAAGAAACAAGAAAGAAGAAAGAGGAAAGAAAGAAGAAGGAAGAAGGAAGAAGAGAAGGAAGAAGGGAGAAGGATGAAGAAAGAAGAAAGAGGAATGAAGAATGATGAAAGAAGATTAAGGAGGAGAAGGAGGAGGAGGACAGCGAGAACGAGCAAGAGAAGGAGAAGAAAAAGAAGTGGAAAAGAAAGAAGAGGAAGAAGAGGATGTATAGGAAGAAGAAGAAGGAGAAGAAGAATAAAAAGAAGAGAAAAAAGAAGAGGAAGAAGTAAAAGAAGGGGAAGAAGATAACTAATCTTTGATCATTAATTACAAATTCTTAATCTCTAATGTTAATCATAATCCATTAATCTCTAAGTCCTAAACTCTAATCTCTAATCTCTAATTTCAATTCCCTAACCCTTATCCCTAATCCCTATTCTCTAATCCCAAATCTCCAATCAAAAATTCGTAATCTCTAATCCCTAATAAGTAATAATTAACCCATTAATTCATAATTCATAACGTCAAATTCATAATAATTAGCCCCTTCATCTCTAATCCTTAATCCCTAATATGCAATCTTTATTACTTTTTCCTTAATCCCTACTCTCCCCTAATCCCTAATCCCTAATCCCTAAACCCTAATCTCTAATTGCTAACTTCCATATCCCTAATCCATAATCCTTCCTCCTCTAATCTTTAACCCATATTCTTTAACACCTAAGGCTTAATCCTTTGTTCTTTAATCCTTAATCCCTAATGCCTGACACTTTACCCCTAATCTATCTCTTCTTCCTTTTCTTCATTCAATTCTTCTTCTTCTGTATCTTCTTCATCTTCTTCTTCTTCCACTTCTTCCTCATCTTCCTCTTCTTCTTCTTTTTCTTCTTCTTCCACCACTTCTTCTTCCTTGTTTTCTTCTTTTTCCTATTCTTCTTATTCCTCTTCTTCTTTCTCTTCCTCTTCCTCTACTTCTTCTTCTTCTTCTTCTTTAGCTTCTTCTTCTTTTTCTTCTTCCTCTTCTATTTCTTCTTCTTCTTCTTCTTCTTCTTTTATTTCTTCTTCTTCTTCTTTTATTTCTTCTTCTTCTTCTTCTTCTTCTTCTTCATCTTCATCTTCATCATCATCATTTTCTTCTTCTCTTCTTCTTTTTCGTTCTTCTTCTTCTCTCGTTCTTGTTCTTCCTCTTCTTCTTCCTCTTCTTCTTCTTCTTCATATTCTTCTTCTTCATTTGCTTCTTCTAGTTCTTCGTCTTCTTTTTCCTCTTCTTCTTCCTATTATTTTTCATTAGCTTCTTCTTCTCCTCCTTTCTCTTCTTATTCTTCCTTCTCCTACTTCTTCTTCTCCTTCTTCTTCTTTATATTCTTCTTCTTTTTCTTCTAAATCTTCTTCTTCTTCTTCTTTTTCTTCATCTTCTCCTTGTTCTTCTTCTTCTTCTTCTTCTTCTTCACCTTCTTCTTCTTCATAATCCTTAATACCAATTCTCTAATTCCTACTCGTTAATCCCTCTGTATCTAACCTCTAATTCTTGATCCTTAATCTATAATTCCTAATCGATCCTTCATTAATTAGTAATCCTTAATCCCCGATCCATAACCCTAATCTCAAACTATAATCCTTATTCTCTAACTCTTAATCCCTAATCTCTAGTCCATTATTAATCCCTAATTATTAATCTCTAATCCCAAATCTCTAATCCTTAAACCCTAATCCATAATTCTTAATCCCTAATCCTTAATACCCAATCTATAATCCAAAATATCTTGTCCCTAATCCTTAATCTCTAATCCATAATCCTTAATTTATAATCTTTAACCTCTAATTCCTAATCTCTTATTCTAATCTTATTCCTAATCACATAATCTCTAATCTCTAATCCCTAATCCCTAATCCCTAATCTATAATCTTTAATCCCTAACCCCTAATCTCTAATCCTTAATCTCTAAAGATTAATCACTAATCTTTAATCCATAATCCTTAGTCCTTAATCACAAATCCCTAATCTATAATCTCTCATCCCTTATTCTCCAATCCATAATACTTAATCTATAATACCCACTCCTTAATCCAAAATCTCTAATTATAAATCACTAATCCCTAATCCTTATTCTTTATTCTATAATCCGTAATCTGTAAAAATTAATCACTTAATTCTTAATGCCCTATCCCTAATCATTAATCTCATCATCTCTAAGCCTTAACCCTCATCCCTAATCCATAATCCATAATTCTTATTACTTATTCCTTAATCCCTACTCCCTAATCCTAAATCCTTAAACCCTAATCCCTAATCATCAATCCTTAATTGATAATCTCTGACCCCTAATACTTAGCCCCATATCACACCCTCCATAATCTATAATCCATAATAACTTGCCTCTAATCCTTAATCCTTAATCCATCTCTTCTTGTTATTCTTCTTCTTCTTCTTCTTCCTCTTCTTCTTTTTTCTCCACTTCCTCTTTTTCTACCTCATCTTCTTCTTCTACTTCTCCCACATCTTCCTCATCTTCTTATTCCTTCTCATCTTCTTCTTTTTGTTCTTCTTCATCGTCATCATCATCTTCTTGTTCAACTTCTTTTTCTTCTTCTTTTTCTTCGTCTTCTTCTTCTCTGTCTTCTTCTTCCTCCTCCTCTACTTCGTTTTCTTTCTCATCTTCTTCCACTTCTTTTTCTCTATTTTCTTCTTTCCTTGTTCTCCTTCCTCCTCTTCTTCTTCTCTTTTTTCTTCCTCGTCTTCTTCTCCTTCTTCTTCTTCTTCTCCTTCTTCTTCTTCTTCTTAATCTTTTATTTCTTATTCTCTTTCTATTTCTTCTTCTTCTTATTCTTCTATTTCTCGTTCTCCTTCTTCTTTTTCTTCTTCCTTTTCTTCTTCTTTTTCTCTTTCTTCTCCTTCTTCTCCATCTTTCACTCCTTGTATTTTACCTTCTCCTCCTCCATCTCCTTTTCCTTCTTCTTCTCCTTCTCCATGTTGTTTTGCCTCTCCTTCTCCTCCTTATTCTCCATCTCTTTCTCCTTCTCCACCTCCTTGTCCTCCTCTACTTCTCCTTCTTCTTCTTGTTCTTTTTCTTCTTCTTCTTCTTCTACTACTACTTCTCTCTTCTTTCTTCTTTCTTCTTCCTTCTTCCTTCTTCCTTACTCCATATTCTTTCTTGCTTCTTCTTTCTTCTTTCTTCCTTGTTCTTTGTTCTTCCTCTTCTTCTTTCGCTTCTTCTTCTTCTTCTTTCTCTTCTTCTTCCTTGTCTTCTTCTTCTCCTTTCTTCCTTATCCCAATCGCTTATCCCTAATTCGTAATCCCTAACGCCTAATAAATAACTCATAATCCTTAATCCCTAATCTCTAATCTCTAAACCTTAATCATTAATCCATAATCCAAAATCTTTAATCTCTAATCCTTAGCCTTAATACCAATCTCTTATTCTATAATCCCTAACCCTTAATCTCTAATACCCAATCCTTGATCCAGATTACTTAATCACTAATCACTAATTCTAAATCCTTTTTTCTTAATTCATAATCTCTAATCCATAATCCTTAAACATTAATAATTAATCCCTTAATCCGTAGTCTCTAATCCCTAATTCTTATTCATTAATCTTTCATCCCTAATCCCTAATTCCTTCTACTTATTCCCTAATCTTTACTCTCTAATCTATAATCCTAAATCCTTAAACCCTAATTTCTAATTTCAAATCAATAATCCTTAATCCTTAATCCTTAATGCTTAATACCTAAAACCTAATCACTCCCTCCTTAATCCCTAATCCTTTAATCCTTAATACCTAATCCTTAATCTTTAATCCTTATTATCTAATTGCTAATCCCTAATCTATAAATCCTAATCCCTAATCTCTAATCTTTAATCCTTAATCACTAATCCCTAATACCTAATTCTTAATTCTTAATCTCTAATCCCTAATCTTAATACAAATTGTTTATTCTATAATCCTTAATCCCTAATCTCTGAAACCTTATCCTTAATCTAGAATCCCTAATCAATATTCTCTAATCTATAATCCTTATTTCATAATCTGTGATCCCTAATCTTTAATAATTAATCTCTTAATCGTTAATCTTTATTCCCTAATCCTTAATCATTGATTCTGTCATCCATAATCCTTAATCCATAATTCTTATTCCTTATTTCATAATCTCTACTCTCTAGTCCATAATCCTTAATCCCTAAATCATAATCCCTAATTATTCACTCATAATACCCAATACCTAATCTCTCCCTCCATAATCTCTAATCCATAATCTCTAATCCTTAATCCCACCCCCTTAATTAATAATTTATATTTCTTAATCCCTAATCCCTCCATCTTTAATGCCTAAACTCTAATCCTTATGCCCTAATTCTTAATCCTTAATGTATCTCTTCTTCCTCTTCTCCTTCATTTTCTTTGTCTTCTTCTTTCTCTTCTTGTACTTCCTAATTCTCTGCTTCTCCTCCTTCCTCCTCATCTTCCTCTTCTTCTTCTTCTTCTTCTTCTTCTTCTTCTTCTTCTTCTTCTTCCTCCTCCTCTTTTTCTTCTCCTTCTTCTTGCTCTTCCTCTTTTTTCTTCTTCTTCTTTTTCATCTTCTTCTTTTTCATCTTCTACTTTTCTTCCCTTTCTTTTTCCTCTACTTTCTATTCTTCATCTTCCCTTTCTCTATTTCTTCTCTTTCTACTTCTTTTTTTAATCTTCTTATTCCTCTTCTTCTTTTTCTTCTTCTTCTTCTTCTTCTTCTTCTATTTCTTCTTCTTCTTCTTCTTCTTCTAGTACTTCTTTTATTACTCTTTCTTCCTCTCCTCCTTTTTTTCTTTCTCCTTCTCTTTCACCTTCTTCTTCTCCTTCTCCTTCTCCTTCTCCTTCTCCTTCTCCTTCTCCTTCTACATCTCCTTCTCTTACTCCTCCTTTTCTTTCTCCTTCTCCTTCTCCTTCTCTTATACCTTCTCCTTGTCCCCCTTCTACTTCTTCTTCTTCATATTTGTCTTCTTCTTTCTTTCTTCTTTCTTCTTTCTCCTTTCTTCTCTCCTCTTTCTTATTTCTTCTTCCTTCTTCTTTCTTCCATCTTCCTTCCCCCTTCTTTTTTTTTTCTTCCTCTGTATTCTTCCTCCTCTTCTTCCTCTTCTTGTTCTTCTTTTTCCTCCTTTTCATCTTCTTCTTTCTTCCTTCTTCTTTCTCCCCTCTCCCTTCTTCCTTCCTTCATCTACCAAATTCGTAATCACTAATCATTAATCCCTAATCATTAATCAATTGCAATTATCCAACCCATAATCTTTATTTTGTAACCTTTAATTCTTAATCTCTAATCCCTAAACACCAATCTCTAATGCGTAATTCCTAACCCTTAATCCCTAATATATATTCTATAATCCATAATCTCTAATCTCTAATTTTTAATCTCTAATCCTTAATCACTATTCCCAAGTCCTTAATCCCTAATCCCTAATGCTTATCATAATCCCTTAATCTCTAATCACTAACTTCTAATCATAAATCCAAACCCAAATCTCTAATCTCTAATCCCAAAACCCTAATTTTTATTCCTTAATCCTTAATCTTTAATCCTAAATCCCTAATCTCTAATTAATAATTCTTAATCCTTCTTCTTCAACTTCTTCCTCATCTTCCTCTTCTTCTTCTTCTTTCTCTTCCACTTCTTCTTTGTCTTCTTCTTCTTCCTCTTCCTCTTTTTTTCTTCTTCTTCTTCCTCTTCTTCTTCTTCTTCTTTCTCTTCTTCCTCTTCTTCTTCTTCCTAAACTTCTTCTTCTCCTTCTTCTTTTCTTATTCTTCTTATTCATCTTCTTCTTCCACTTCTTCCTCCTCTTCTACTTCTTCTCCTTCTTCTTCTATATCTTCTTCTTCCTCCTCTTCTTCTTCTTCTTCTTCTTCTTGTCCTTCTTCTTCTCTTTCTTCTTTCTTGTCTTTCTTCTTCTCGTTCTCTTTCTACTTCTACTTCTCCAACTCCATCTCCTTCTCCTTCTCCTTCTCCTTCTCCATCTCCTTCTCTTTCTCCATCTCCTCTCCCTCCTCCTTCTGCCTCCCCTTCTGCTTCTTCTTCTTCCTCCTCTTTTTTCTTCCTTCTAACTTCTTTCTTCTTTCTTCTTCCTTTTACGTTCTTCCTTCCTTCTTTCTTCTCCTTTCCTCCTTCTTCCTTCTTACTTCTTCCTTCATTTTCATTCTTCCTCTTCTTCTTTTTCTTATTCTTCGTTTTCCCCTTCTTCTTCTTGCTCTTTTTCTTCTTTTTTCTACTCCCTATTCCCTAATATTTAATCCATAATCACTAATCCATCCCAAATCTTCAATCCTTAAAATTTAATCTCTATCCTCTAATCCCTAATCTCTACTCCCTAAGCTATATTCCATAATACCTAATCACTAATCCCTAATTTATAATCCATAATACTTAATCTAATCTCTAATCCATATCCCTAACCCTTAATCACTAATCCAAAATCCTTAATCCCTAATCCCTAATCTCTAATGTTTATCCTAATGCCTTAATCTCTAATCACTAATTTTAATCTCTAATCCTAAATCCAACATCCCAAATCTTTAATCTGTAATCTCTAATCCTAAATTTCTTTCCCTAATTTTCAATCCCTAGTACTAAATCATAAATCTATAATACCTAATCCTTAATAATTAATCCCTTAATTCTTAATCCCCAATCTTTAATCACTAATCATTAATTCCTTTATTATTGGTTTTTAATCCACAATCCCTAATCCATAATCCTTAATTCCTAATCCCTCATCCTTGTTACTATTCCCTATTCTCTATTTCCTAATCCCTAATCCATAATCCCTAAACCCTAATCCTTAATTACTAACCCTCAAATCACTAAACATTAATACCTAATCCTTAATCCCTCCTTCCAAATCTTTAAATCCGTATTCCCTAATCCTTCATTCCCTCATCTCTAGACTTAATCCTTAACCCCTAATTCCAATTCCCCAATCCAACTTTTCTTCTTATTCTTCTTCTTTTTCTTCCTCTTCTTATTCCACGTCTTCTTTTTCTTCTTCCTCTTCTTCTTCTTCTTCTTCCTCTTCATCATCTTCCTCCTCTTTTTTTTCTTCCTCTTCTTCTTTTTCTTCTTCTTCTTCCTCTTCCCCTTCTTTTTTTTATTCTTCTTCTTCTTCTTCATCATCTTCCTCTTCTTCTTCTTCTTCCTCCTCCACCTCTTCTTACTCTTTCTCTTCTTCTTCTCCTTCTTTTTTTTGTTCTTTTTATTCTTCTTCTTCATCCACTTCTTCTTTTTCTTTTAGTCCCTCTTGTTCTTCTTCTTCTTCTTTGTTCTTTTTATTCCTCTTCTTCATCCACTTCTTTTTCTTCTAGTTCCTCCTCCTCTTCTTCTTCTTCTTCTTCTTTGTTCTTTTTATTCTTCTTCTTCATCCACTTCTTCTTCTTCTAGTTCCATATCTTCTTCAATTCCTTCTTCTTCTTCTTCTTCTTCTTCTTCTTCTCTTCACACTTCTTCTCCTTCCCCTTCTCTTTGTCTTTCTTCTCCTCCTTCTCCTTCTGCTTCTCCTTCTCCTATTCCATCTCTTACTCCTTCTCCTTCGCCTTCTCCATCTCCTTCTCCATCTCCTTATCCTTCTCATTCCCCTTCTCCTATTTTTCCTCATCTTCATTCTTATTTTATTTATCCTTCTTCTTCTTTCTATTTCTTTCTTCTTCCTTCTTCCTTCATTATTCCTTTCCCTTTCTTCCTTCTTTCTCCTTTCTTCATCTTTATTCTTCCTCTTGTTCTTTCTCTTTGTTTTCTTCTTATTCTTCTTTTTCCATTCCATCTTCTTTCTTCCTTTGCCCTAATCCCTAATCTTTAATCCCTAATCCTTCCAAATCTCCAATCTTTTTATGTTTATTCACTATCCTTTAATCCTTAATCTCTAACCCCTGAACTCTAATCTTTAATCCAAATTCTTAATCTAAAATCCATAATCCTTAATCTATAATCCCTAATTCTTAGTCCCTAATCCTTAATCACTAATTTTTAATCTCTAATGAAAATAGTAATCCCCTAATCTATAATCCCAAATCCCTAATCTCTAATACTGAATCCTAGATCTCTAATCTCTAATTTCTAATCCCTAAACCCTATTCTTCAATACCTAATCCCTAATCCTAAGTCCTTAATCTCTAATGCATAATATTTAATAATAAATCCCTTAATTCTTAATCCCTAATCTCTAATTTGTAATGATTAATCCCTTCATCCTTAATCCCTAATTCCTAATCCTTGATACTAGACACCTAATCCCAAATCAATATCACTTATTCCCGAATCTCTACTCCCTAATCCCTAATTTTTAATACATATATATCCAAATTTCTAATTCTTAACACTCAAATCCTAAATCACTAATCTCTCCTTCCCTAATCTTTGATCCCTATTTCATGATACATAATCCCAAAACCTTTAGTCCTTAATCCAGAGTACCTAGCCTCTAACCCCTGATCCATAATCCCTAATCCATCTCATCTTCCTCTTCTTCTACTTCTTCTTCTTCTTCTTCCTCTTCTTCTTCTTCTTCTTCTTCCTGATCTTTGTCTTCTTCTTCTTCTTCTTCATACTCTTCCTCTTCTTCTTCTTCTTCTTCTTCTTTTTCTTTTCTTCTTCTTCTTCTTCCTCCTCTTCTTCTTTCTCTTCTTCTTCTTTTTCCTCTTCTTCATCCACTTCTTCTCCTTCTTTTAATCATCTTCATCTTCCTCTTTTTTGTTTTCTTCTTATTCTACTTCTTCTTCTTCTTCTACTACCACTTCACCTTCTCCTTTTTCTTCATTTTCCTCTTCTTCTTTTTTCTCTTCTTCTTCTTCTTCTTCTTCTTTTTCTTCTTCTTCTCCTCCTTATTCTTCTACTTCTTCCTCTATTTCTTCTTCTTCTTCTTCTTCTTTTTCTTCTTCTTCTTCTGGTCTTCTTGTTCATTTTTTTCTTCTTCTTCTTTATCTTCCTCATCATCTTCTTCTACTTGGTCGTCTTTTTCTTCTTCTTTTACTTCTTCACCTTCTTTGTCTTCTTCTTCTTACTCTTTTCCTTCTCCTTCTTCCTTCTTCCTAAACCCTAATACCTAATCTTTAATCACAAATCCTTAATCCCTAATGAATAATCCATGCCATATTTTCAACCCTTAGTCTTTAGTCCCTAACCTATAATCCCTAATCGCTAATCTCTAAACTCTAATCTCTAATACTTTATCCATAATCTATAATCTATATCCATAAACCTTATACCTGATCTCTAATTCGCAATACCTAATCCCTAATCCTTAATCACTAACCTTTAATTCTTAATATTTAATCTCTATTGCTAATCTTAATCCTTTAATCTCTAATCCATAATCTCTATTGTCTAATCCTTAATCCTGCATCCCTAATCTTTAATCTCTAATCCCTAATCTCTATTCCTTAATCTCTAATATTTAATCATAAATATCTAATCTCTAATCCATAATCCTTAATAATTAATCAATTAAATTTTAATCCTTAATCTCTAATCCTTATTGATTCATCCCTTCATCCCTAATTCTTAATCCTTAATCCTTAATTCTTAATTTCTAATATCAAATATTTATTACTTATTCCCTAATCCCTACTCCTCAATCCTTAAACTTTAATCCCTAAATGCTAACACCCAGAACCCTAATAACTAAACTCTCCTACTCTAATCTTCAACCTTTGTTCCCTAATGCATACCTACTAATCCATAATCCTTAATCCCTAACACCTAATCCTAAATCCCTTAAATTTTAAATCTTAATCTCTAATCCTTATTCACTATTCCCTTCATCCCTAGTCCCTAATCCCTAATCCATAAACTCTAATATCTAATCATATCTCATTATTTCTTATTCCCTAATCCCTACTCTTTAAACCCTAATCTCTAATCCCTAATTAGTAAATGCCAAATCCCTAATCACTAATCCCTACCTCCTTAATCTTTAAACCATATTTCTTGACACTTAATGCGTATTCTTTCAACACTTAATCCCTATTTCTACTCCCTAACCCCTGATCCTTAACCCTAATATGTCATTTCTTCCTTTTCTTCTACTTTTACTTCTTCTTCTTCTTCCTCCTCTTCTTTTATCTCTTCTTCTTCCTTAATCTATAAACCATAATCCCTAATCCCTAACACCTGATCCCTAATCTCTTATCAATCTATTCTACCTCTTCTTCTTCTAGTTCTTCTTCCTCCTCTTTTTCCTCTTCTTCTTCTTCTCTTCTTCTTCTTCTTCCTCATCTTTGACTTCCTCTTCTTCCTCTTTTTTTCTTCCTCTTCCTCTTCTACTTCTTCTTCTTCTTCTACCTCTTCTTCTTCTTTATCTTCTTCTTCTTTATCTTCTTCTTCTTCCTCTTTCTTTTCTTCTTCTTCTTCTTCTTCTTCTTCTTCTTCTTCTTCCTCTTCCTCTTCATCTTTCTCTTCTTCTTCCTGTAATTATTCTTCTTCTTCTTCTTCATCTTATTCTTCTTCTTATTCTTCTTTTCCTTCTAGTTCTTCTTCTTCCTCTTCTATTCTTCTTCTTCTCCTCCTTCTTCTTCTTCTTCTTCTTCTCTTTCTTCTTCTTCTCCTCTATCTTCTTCATCTTCTTCTTCTTCTTCTTCTTCTTCTTCTACTCCTTCTCCTTCTTCTTCTTTCACTTCTTCTTCTTCTTCTTCTTCTTCTTATTCTTTGACTTCTTCTTCATCATCTTCTTCTACTACTACTTTTATTTCTTCTTCTTCTTCTTGTTCTTCTTATTCTTCTTTTTCTTCTTCTTCTTCAACTTTTTTTTCTTCTCTTTTTCTTGTTGTTCTTGTTTTTCTTCTTCATCTTCCTCTTCTTCTTCTTCTTCTTATTTTTCCTCTTTATCTTCCTTTACTTCTTCTTCTTCATCATCTTTTTCTTCTTCAACTTGTTTGCCTTCTTCTTCCTCTTCTCTTTCTTATCATTCTTCTTCTTCTTCTTCTTCTTCTTCTTCTTTCTCTTCTTTTTCTTCTTCTTCTTCTTCTACCTCCTCTTCATTTTCTTTTTCTTTTTCTTTTTCTTCTTCTTGTTCTTCTCTTCTTCTTCTTCCTCATTTTCTTGTTGTTCATCTTCTTCATCTTCTTCCTTATGTTCCTCTACTTCTTTTTTTTTCTTCTTCTTCCTTATCTTCTTGTTCTTATTCATTTTCTTCCTTTTCTTCTTCTTCTTCTTCTTGTCCTTGTTCTTTTTCTTCTTTTTCTTAAATTTCTTCTTTTTCTCCTTCATAATTCTTAATCCCTACTCCCTAATCGTTGGTCCATAATTCCTCCCTCCTTAATCTCTCATCCCTTAATCAATATTGCCTTATCTATCCCTCAAAATCCCAAATCCCTTATTTCTTATCGCTAATCCCTAACCCATAACCCCTAATCCATCCTTAATCAATAATCCCCAATCCTTAGTCTCTAACCTTTAATCCTTAATCTCTCATTCCAAATCCCTAATACTTAATCCTTAATCTATAATTCTTAAACCTTAATTCCTAATGCTTATTATTTTTTCTTAATCCATACTCTTTAATCTCTAATCCTTAATTCCTAAACCTAAATACCTAGTTCCTAATCTATATTCTCTAATCCCTAATCATTAATCCCAAATATCTAATCCCTAATCCCACTTCCTTAATTCTTAATCCCTAAACTCTAATCCTTAACCCTTAATCAATCTCTTCATCCTCTTCTTCTTCTTGTTCCAATTTTTCTTCCTCTTCTTCTTCTTTTTCTTCCTATTCTTCTTCTTCTTCTTCCTTATTTTCTTATTCTTCTTCTTCTTCTTCCTCCTCTTCCTCATCTTCCTTTCCCTCTTATTGTTATTCTTCATCTTCCTCTTCTTCTTCTTCTTCTTCTTCTTCTTCTTATTATTCTTCTTGTTCTTCTTCTTCTACGTTTTCTTCTCTTCCTCCTCATCTTCTTTCTATTCTTCTTCTTTTTTTGTTCTTCTTCTTCTTCCTCATCATTTTCCTCTTCTTCTTCTTCTTCTTCTTCTTTTGCTTCTTCCATTGTTCTTCTTTCCTCTTCCTTCTTCCTTCCTACTTCACCCTACCTCCTTCCTTCTTGTTATTCTTTCTCGTTTCTGCTTTATTCTTCCTCTTCTTTTCCCTCGTCTTTTTGTTCTTTCTTTCTTCTTCCTTCTTCCTTTTTCTTTCTTCCTTTTTCTTCTTCTTTCTTCTTCCTTCTTTCTTCTCCTTAATCCCTAATCCTTAATTCCTAATACTTATTATTTTTTCCTTAATCCATACTCTTTAATCCCTAAACCTGGATACGTAGTTGCTAATCCATATTCTCTAATCCCTAATCATTAATCCCAAATATCTATTCCCTAATCCTCCTTCCTTAATCCCTAATCCCAAAACTCTAATCCTTAATACCTAATCCATCTCTTCATCCACTTCTTATTCTTGTTCCATTTCTTCTTCATCTTCTTCTTTTTCTTCTTACTCTTCTTCTTCCTTTTCCTTATTTTCTTCTTCTTCCTCCTCCTCCTCTTCTTAATCTTCCTTTTCCTCTTTTTCTTCTTCTTCTTCATCTTCTTTTTCTTCTTCTTCTTCCTTTTCTTATTCTTGTTCTTCTTCTTCTATGTTTTCTTCTTCTTCCTCCTCATCTTCTTTCTATTTTTCTTCTTTTCTTGTTATTCTTTTTCCTCATAATATTCCTCTTTTACTTCTTTTTCTTCTTCTTCTTCTTCTTCCTTTGTTCTTCTTTCTTCTTCCTTCTTCCTTGTTACTTCACCCTACCTCCTTCCTTCTTTGTTCTTCTTTCTTCTTTCTTCTTTATTCTTCCTCTTCTTCTCCCTCTTCTTTTTCTTCTTTCTTTCTTTTTCCTTTTTTTCTTTTCTTCCTTCTTTTTAATCTTCCTTCTTCCTTCTCCTTGACCTCTAATCCTTAATCTATAATCCATTCCTATTCTCTAATCCTTAATCTTTAATCTCTAATCTCTAATCCCAAATCTCTAATCTTTAAACTCAACTCTCTAATACCTAATCCCCAATTTTTAATCTACAATTATAATCCATAATCCTTAATATCTAATCTGTAATCCTTAATCAGTAATCCCTAATCCTTAATCCCTAAGCTATAATCACTAATCTCTAATTCCAAATCCCTATTTCGTAATCCTTAATCCCAAATCTTGAATCTTTAATTTCTCATCCCTATCACCTAATCCCTAATTCCTCATTTCTAATCCTAAATCTTTAATAACCTTTAATCCCTAATCACTGATCCTTAAACTCTAATCTCTAACACCTAATTCTTAATCCCAAATCTATAATCCAAAAATCCTATTCATAATCACTAATACCTAATTCCTAATTCCTAATCACTAATCCCTAATATTTAATCTCTAATCCTAAACTCTAATGTGAATAGAAATCCCTTAATCTATAATTTCTAGTCTTTAATGTCTAATCTTTAATCCTACATCCTTTTTCTCTAATATCTAATCTCTAATCCTTATTCTTTAATCTCTAATTTCTAATCCTAAATTCTTAATCTATAATCCTTTATCCTTAAAAATTAATCCCTTAATTTTTAATCCTTAATCATTAATCCTTTCATCCCTAATCCCTAATCCTCATTACTTATTCCTCAATCCCTAAACACTAATCCTTAATTGTTAACTCCTAAATCCTTTATCTCTAATCACTCTTTCAATAATCTTTACCTATTTTTCTTAAAATCTAATGCCTAATCCTTCATTTCTTAATCCTTAATCTCTAATCCTTAATTCTTAACCTCTAATCCCTAATCCCTAATCCCTAACCCATCAATTATTCCTCTTCTTCTTTTACTTCTTCTGCTTCTTCTTCTCTCTTCTTTTTCTTCTTCTTCTTATTCTTATTCTTCTTCGTAATCTTCGTCATCTTCTTCTTCCTCCTCTTTCTCATCTTCCACTTCTTCTTCTGCCTCTTCTTCAACTTCTTACTCTTCTTCATCGTTTTCATCTTCTTCATCTTCCCCTTCTCCTTCTTCCTCTTTTCTTCTTCTTCTTTTTCTTCTACTTCTTCTTCCTCCACTTCTTCTTTTTCCTCCTCTTCTTCTTCTTATTGTTTTTCTTCATCATCTTACTCTTCTTCTTCTTCCTCTACTTCTTGCTCATCTTCTTCCTCTACTTTTTCTTCTTCTTCCTCTTCTTCTTCTTCTTCTTCTCCTTTTTCTTCTTCTTCTTCTTCCTTTTCAATTTCTTATTCTTCTTCTTTCTCTTTTTTCTTCTCCTTTTTCTTCTTCTTCTTCTTCTTCTTATATTTCTTCTACTTCTTCTTCTTCTTCTTCCCCTATTTCTCCTTATTCTTCTTCTTCTTCTTCCTCTTTATCTTCCTTTTTCTTTTTTCTTCTTCTTCATCATCATCATCATCTTCTTCACCTTCTTCACCTACTTCTTCTCCTTCTTCCTCTATTTATAATTCTCCTTCTTCTTCTTCTTCTTTTTCTTCTTCCTTCTTCTTCTTCTTCTTTTTCTTCTTCTTCTTCTTCCACTTTTTCTTCTTTTTCTTCTTTTTCTTCTTCTTCTTCCTCTTTTTCTTCTTGTTCTTTTTCTTCCCCTTTGTCATCTTCTTCCTCCTCCTCTTCTTCTTCTTCTTCTTCTTCTTCTTTGGCTTCTTCTTGTTCTTATTCTTTTGTTCCTTTTCTTCTTCTTGTTCTTCTTCTTCTTCCTCTTCTTCTTCTCTTTCTTCTTTTCTTTTTCTTCTCCTTGTTCTTCTTTTTCTTCATCATCAACTTCTTCTTCTCCTATTTTTTGTAATCCTTAATCCCAATTCCCTAATCCTTACTCCAGAATCCATCCCACCCCAATCTCTTATCCCTAAATCTATAATTCCTAATCCATCCATTCAAAATCCCTAATTCCTATTCCCATAATCCCGAATCTCTAATTGCTAATCCCTAATCCTTAATCTCTAATATCTCATCCTTAATCTCCAATTCTTAATACATTATTTTTAATCCCTAATCTTTAATTTTTTATCTTTAATCCCTCATCTTTCATCCACAATCCTTAATCCTTATTCCATAATCCCTAATCATTAACCCTTAATTCCTAATTCCTAAACATTATTCCAAATTATAATCATTTAATATGTAAGCTTTAACCTTTAATCCTAAGTCTTGAATTCCTAACCACTAATCATTAATCCTTAATCCTTAATTTTTATTCTCTAATCTATAATCCCTAATCCTAAATCACTATATCATAATCCTTTGTAATTAATCCCATAATGCTAAATCCCTAATCCCAAATCATTAATTCCTTTTAATGTTCTTTGTACTTAAGAAAATCCACAAGAGGGGTTGTGAATTGTGGTAAATAAAATTTTCTTTTGATTTTTGGTTTCAATTAAAAAGTAAATCTTTTAAGCGCAAATAGGAAGCAATATAACACAAAAGATTTTTAAGGTGGTTCGACTCAATATCGAGCCTACATCCACCCCTAACCAGTGTTGGGAAAAACAACACTAAAAATACCAAATTACAATCGAGGATTTTCGTACGGTTCACCTCAAACCTACTTGGTATTTTTTCTCTGGCTAATCCTGAACGTACTTGAGTTTTTTCGGGCTCAACTAAAACCCCGAGCTTTTGCACAATGTCGGGATGCTCTTACCTCAAAGAAATAAATACAAAAATTGGCAAAACTTAAAATAACTTTACGTGAAATAAGAGGCACACACGACCGAAAAATAGAGGAATAGAGATTGAGAGATTGTTGAAGCAATAACCTCTTTGAAATCCTTCTCGACACTTTCTCTTTATGAAATTAGAAGTATCGTATTCACTTGATTTTGCTTGAAATCTTGATCTGAAAGCTTTGAGATCTTTGCAAAATGTCACCTATAGAAGTTCTTCATTCTTCCCTATTTATAGAGCTTAAATTTGAGCTCTAAAATCACTCCCAACGGCTCTTAAAATCAACTAGCCATTTGGGTAACGTACAAAAAGTAGCTACCACCCGATTCGGGCCCAAACACGGATGGCACAAATTGAATCTCGAATTTTCCGTGTGAGATTAATCTCGTCAGTTAAATTTGGGCGGGCTTGATCTGAGCATTTGGATTGCACGCATGTTGCCCTACATGTATTAATATAATGTGTCCAGACTTAATTCAAATTAAAACACTTTACCTCAATGGTTATGCATCCTAACACATATCTACGCAGCCTGGGTTCGATTTTCCTACATGTCATTTTACGCTTAATGATCTCAGTCGTTCGATCGTGCTTGTCCTTCTGACTTCTCTGTCATTGAGCTTTAAAGGTAATTCGCTTCCTGTTACTCTCGAGCCTCTTTGGGGTTGGCTCCCCCCTTCCTTGACCAGAATTTCATCACCTGGTTCGGGTTGACTTGATTTTGCATTGTTCCGTTTAGCATTGCCTGTGGGCTGAATTCGCCGTTTTGTTCGGCGTTGCATGTGACCTGAAATTGCCGTGCTCCGTTCGACGTTGCCTGTGGTCTGAATTCTTTTGTACTATGGGCACCCCTACCAGGTTAGCCCACCAATTTTTTATATTTATTTTTCTTTCTTAATTTCTAAAAGCCTAGACGGGCCAGTGGTCAGGTCAGGTCGACCCCCCAATGCTACAGTGAAAATTCCCGAGATTAATGTTGTTTTAGGGTGTCTTGTGAGAATGTCTGTGCCAAAATATTTAATATAAGTGTACCACAATATTACCATAGTATTATAGTTTTCTAAACGACTATGAAAAAAAATTCATGAAAAATAATTCCTAAATAATTTTAAAAAATCAAATACCAATGTCTATACTTTTTGTCAATAAAGCTTGCCCAAAAATCAAAATTCAAAACTTATTAATTTTATAACATTTTTAAATATTAATACTACTAGTGTACCACACCATCTCAAAATTTGGATACATCAAATTTATGAAAAATAAAAAAAAATCAAGTATGAAAACTTTAGTACATGTCTTTAATTTCCTTGAAGCTTGTCATGACTCCAAGAGCCTTGAAGACCACTATTTTAGACATTTAAATTCAGGGCTTGTCTAAATTGAATATTAACAATTTTGTTTAGAACAAGCCCATATGAAATATAAACATTTATTCTTGACTCATCAAACACAAGGATGTAACACCTTCATCTCTAGTCCCTAATTCTTAATCCTTAATCCTTAATCCTTATTACTTTTCCTCAACCCTTTCTCTTTAATCCCTAACTCTTAATCCTCAAACCTTAATACCCTACTGGCAATCCATATTCCCTAATATCTAATCCTTAATCCATAACATCTAATCCCTAATCCCTCCTTCATTAATCCTTAATATCGAATGCCTAATCCCTAATCCTTAATCCATCTCTTCATCCTCTTCCTCTTCTTTTTCTTCCACTTCTTCTTCCCCTTCTTTTTCTTCTTCTTCCTTTTCTTCTTCTTCATCTTTCTTACTTTCTTCTTCTTCTTTTTCTTTCTTCTTCCTCATCTTCCTCTTCCTCTTCTTCTTCTTCTTCTTCTTCTTCTTCTTCTTCTTCATCCTTTTCTTCTTCTTCTTCTTCTTCTTCTTCCTCTTCTTCTTCTTCTTCTTCTTCCTTATCTTCTTCTACCTATTCTTGTTCTTCTTCTCTTTCTTCTTCTTCTCTTGTTATTCTTCTTCCTCTATTTTTACTTCTTCTTCCTTCTTTCTTCTTTCTTCTTTCTACTTTCTTCTTTCTTCTTTCTTCTTCCTTCTTTCTTCTTTCTTTATATTTCTTCTTTCTTCATTATTCTTCCTCTTCTTCTTTCTTCCTTCTTTCTTCTTGCATCTACCTTCTTCTTTCTTCCTTCTTTTTCTTTCTTCTTTCTTCCTACTCCCTAAACTCTAATCTCTAATCCCAAATTCTTAATCTATAATCCTTAATTACCAATCTCTAATCCTTAATCCCAGATCATTAATCACTAATCCCTAAACCCTAATCCCAAGTCTCTAATCCTTACCTTAGTCCCTTAATCTTTAATCCCTATTCACTAATCTTAAATTTTATATCCCAAATCTTTCATCTTTAATCCTTAATCCCTAATCCCTAATCTTGGGTCCCTAATCTCTAATCCTTAATCTTTAGTAATTAATCCCATAATTCTTAATCCCAAATCTCTAACCTTTAATCATTACTCTTTTCATCCCAAATCTATAATCCATCCTTAATCCCTAATCCATAATCCTTAATCTTTATCCTCTCTTCCCTAATCTCTAATCCCTAATACCCAATCTCTAATCCATAATTTTTAATTCCTAATCTTTAATACTTTATCCTTAATCTTTAATCACTAATCCCTAATCTCTAATCTGTAATCTCTATCCCTAATCCATAATCCCTAACCCTTAATCTTTAATCCAAAATCTTTAATCTCAAAACCATAATCTCTAATCTCTAATCTTTAATCACGAATCCCTAATATTTAATTCTTAATCCCTAATCTCTAATACTAATCCTAATCTCTTAATCTCTAATTCTTAATCTCTAATCCTTAATCTTATATACCAATGTCTAATCCTTAATCCATAATTCCTATACTCTAATTCCTAATCTCTAATCCTAAATTCATAATCTCAAATTCTTAATATATAATCCTTAATAATTAATCAGTTAATTCTTAACCTTTAATCTCTAATTCTTAACAATTAAACCATTCATTTGTAATCCTTAATCCCAAATCTCTAATCATTAATCCCTAATGTTTATTATATATTCTTTAATCCCTACTTCCCAATCACTAATACTTAATTTATAAACCCTAATCCATAATTGCTTACTTCCAAATCCCTAATCACTAATCCCTCTCTCCTTAATCTTGATCCCATATTCCCTGATAGTTAATGCTTAATCCTTTATTTCTTAAATTCTAAACCTTAATCCCTAATCCATAATTTCTTATCCTAAATCACTTATCCATCACTTCTTCCACTTCTTCTCCTACTTCTTCTTATACTTCCTCATTTTTCTTCTTCTTCTTCTGCTTCCTCTTCTTCTTCTTCTTCCTTATCTTTTTCTTTCTCTTCTTCTTCTTCTTTGTTTTCTTTTTCGTCTTCTTCCTTTCCATCATCGTCTTCTTCTTTTTCTTCTTCTTCTTCCTCTTCTCCATCCTCTTCTTCTTCCTTGTTATTCTTCTTCTTCTCCTCCTCCTCCTTCTCCTTCTTGTTCTTCTTCTCCTACTTCTTCTACTATTTCTTCTTCGTGTTCTTCTTCTTCTTCTTCTTCTTCTTCTTCTTCTTCTGCTTCTTCTTCCTCTTCTGCTTTTTCTTCCTCTTCTTCTTATTAATTTTTTCTTCTTCTTCTTCTTATTAATTTTTTCTTCTTCTTCTTCTTCATTAACTTTTCTTGTTTTATTCTTTTTCTTCTTTTTTTGCTTCTTCATCTTCCTCTACATCTTATTATTCTTTTTCCCCTTCATCTTCCACTACTTCTTTTTCTTCTTCATCTTCTTCCTCTTCCCTTTCTTTTCTTTTTCTTCTTCTTCCTCTTCATTTTCTCTTTCTTCTTCTTCTTCTTCATCTTGTTTTTTTCCTTCTTCTTCATCAACTTTTCTTCTATTCTTTTTCTTCTTCTTCTTTTGCTTCTTCATCTTCCTCTGCTTCTTCTTCTTGTTATTATTTTTCATCTTCATCTTCCTCTGCTTCTTCTCCTTCTTCTTCTTCTTCATCATCTTCTTCTTCTTCCCTTTCTTTTCTTCTTCTTTTTCCTCTTCATTTTCTCTTTCTTCTTCTTCTTCTTCTTCTTTTTTATCTTATCTTTTTCTTCTTCTTCACCTTGTTCTCTTTTTCTTCTTTCTCATTTTCTTGTTCTTCTTATTCTTCCTCTTCTTATCCATGTTCCTCTTCTTCTTCTTCTTCTTCATCTTCATCTTCTTCTTCTTATTCATTTTCTTCCTTTTCTTCATCTTCTTCTTCCCTTCTCCTCCATGTTCTTCTAGTTTTTCTTGTTCTTCTCTTTCTTCTTCATAATCCTTAATCCCTATTCTCCAATCCCTACTCCTTAATCCCTTGCTGCCTAACCACTTATCCCAGAATCTATAATGCCTAATACATCCCTCTTAAATCCATAATCTCTAATCCTTAATCCCTAAACTCTAATCTTTAATTCTTAATCCTTAATCCCTAATCCTTAATCTCTAATCTCTAATCCCTAATCCCTAATCAACACTTAATCCATTATCCCTAATCCTTAATCTCTAATCTATAATCTCTTATCTCGCATTCCTAATCCCCAATACTTAATTTTTAATTCTTAAACCTTAAGCCCTAATCATTATTCTTTTCCTTAATCCATACTCTTTAATCCCTAATCCTTAATCCCTAAACCCTAATACCAGTTGTTAACTCTCATTCTCTAATCCTTTATCCTTAAGTGCCAATATGTAATCCCTAATCCCTAAAACCTAATCCCTAATCACAAATCCATCTCTTCATCCTCTTCTTCTTCTTCCACTTGTTTTTCCCCTTCGTCTTCTTTATATTTTTCTTCTTTTTCTTCTCCTTCTACAGTTTCTTCTTCTTCTTCTTCTTGCTCCTCTTCCTCATCTTCCTCTTCCTCTTCTTCTTCTCGTTCTTTACCATCATCTTCCTTTTCTTCTTCTTCTTCTTCATCATCATCATCTCCTTCTTCATTTTCTTCTTTCTTTTCATCTTCTTCTTCTTCTTCATTTTCTACTTCTTCTACTTCTTCTTCTTCCTACTTATGTGTTCTCTTTTTCTTCTTTTTCTAGTTCATCTTCTTTATTTGTTCTTCTTTTCCTCTTCTTCTTCTTCTTCTTCTTCTTCTTCTTCTTCCATCGTTCTTCTTTCTTTGTTCTTCTTTCTTCTTTCTTCCTTCTTACTTCAGCTTACCTCTTTCCTTCTTCTTTCTTCCTTCCTTTTTCTTCTTTCTTCTTTATTCTTCCTCTTCTTCTCCCTCTTCTTCTTTCTACCTTCCTTTTTTTTATTCCTCCCTCTACTTCCTTCTTTTTTTTTGCTTCTTCCTTCTCCTTTATCCCTAATCCTTAATCTCTAATCCATCCAAATTTTTAATCCCTAATCTTTAATCTTCAACCTCTAATCCTAATCTCTAATCTTTAAACTTTAATCTCTAATACCCAATACCTTATCTCTAATTTATAATCCATAATCCTTAATCCCTAATCCTTAATCCATCTTTAGTCCATAATCTCTAATCCTTAATCAATAAAATATAATCTTAATCTCTAATCAAAAATCCCTAATCCGTAATCCCTAGTCCCTAATCCCCAATATTTAATTGCTAATTCCTCTCCCCTAATCCCTAATCATTAATCCTAAATCTTTGATTTCTAATTCTGAATTCCTAATCTTTAATAACCCCTAATCCTTAATCACCAATCCTTAAACTCTAATCTTTAATACCTAATCCTTAATCCCTAATCTATAATTTGAAATCCCTGTTCATAACCTCTAATTCCTAATCCTTAATCCTTAAACTTTAATACCTAATCTCTAAACTTTAATCTTTAATTCGTAATCTTATATCCCTAATCCTTAATCTCTATCCTCTAATTCCTAACTTCTAATTATAAATTCATAATCTATAATCCCTAAACATTAATCCCTTCATCTCAAATCCATAATCCCTAATCACCATTGCTATTCCCTAATCCCTACTTGCTAATCCCAAATCCCTAACCAATAAACTCTATTCCTTAATTGCTAACTCCTAAATCCCTAATCCCTCCTTAATCTTTAACCCACATTCTATAACACCGAACGCCTAATCCTTCATTTCTTCATCCTTGATCCCTAATCCCTAATCCTTAACCTCTGATCCCTAATCCATCACTTTTTCATCTTCCACTTCTACTTCTTCTTCTTCTTCTTCTTCTTCTTCTTCTGCCTCTTCTTCTTCTTCTTCCTCATCTTCGTCCTCTTCTTTCTCATATTTCACTTAATATTCTTCTTCTTTTCGTTGTTGTTGTTGTTCTTCTTCTTTCTTTTCTTCTTCTTCTTCTTCTTCTTCTTCTTCTTCTTCTTCTTACTCTTCCTAAACTTTCTCATCTCTTTCTTCTACTTCTTCTTCCCCTTCTTCTTCTTCTGCCTCTTCTTCTTCTTCTTCCTCATCTTCAACCTCTTCTTCTTCCTCTTCTTTCTCATATTTAACTTAATATTCTTCTTCTTATTGTTGTTGTTGTTCTTCTTCTTCTTCTTCTTAATCTTTCTCTTCCCCTTCTTCTTCTTCTTCTTCCCCTTCTTCTTCTTCTTCTTCTTCTTCTTCTACAACTTTTTCTTCATCCTTGTCTTCTTTTTCCTCTTCTTCTTCTACTTCTAATTTTTCTTCATGTTCTTCTTTTTCTTTTTCTTCTTCTTCTTCTTCTTCTTCTTCTTCCGTTTCTTCTTACTATTCCTCTTCCTCTACTTGTTCTTCTTCTTTTCTACTTCTTTTTCTCCTTTTTCTTCTTCTTCTTAATCTTTTATTTCTTCTTCTTTTTCTTCCTCGTTTTTTCTTCTTCTCGTTCTTCTTCTACTTCTTCAATTTCTTCTTCTTCTTCTTCTTCTTATTCATCCTCTTCATCTTCCTTTACTTCTTTTTCTTTTTCTTCTTCATCTTCTTCTTCTTCTTCTTCAACTTCTTCACAATCCTCTTTTACTTCTAAATTTTCTTACAATTTTCTTTCATCTTCTTCTTTTTCTTCTTCCTTTTGTTCTTCACCTTCTACTTCTTTGTCTACCTCTTCTTCTTCTTCTTCTTCTTCGTCACTTTCTTCTTGTTCTTCTTCTTTCCCTTCATCTATATCTTCCTCTTCTTCTTCTTCTTTTTCTTCTTCTTCTTCTTCTTCTTTGTTCTTCTTACTGATATTCTTTTGCTCCATTTCTTGTTCTTCTTCTTCTTCTTCTTCTTCTCCTTGTTCTTCTTCTTCTTTGTCATCTTCTTCTTCTCCTCCATCTTCTTCGTAATCCTTCATCCCTATTCCCTAGACCTTACTCCTAAATCCCTTTTTCTTCTTCTTCTACTTCTGCTTCTTCTTCTTCTTCTTTTATTTCTTCTTCTACTTCTTCTTCTTCTTCTTCCACTTCCTATTTTTTTCTTCTTCTTCATCTTTATCAACTTTTTCTTCTTCTCTTCTTGTTGTTCTTCTTAATTTTCTTCTTCAACTTCGTGTGCTTCTCCTTCTTATTATTATTATTTTTATTCTTCATCCTCCTCTACTTCTTCTTCTTCTTCATCATCATCTTTTTCTTTAACTACTTCACCTTCTTCTTCTTCTTCTTCTTCTTCTTCACTTTCTTCTTCCTCTTCATTTTCTTCTTCTTTATCTTCCTCTTGATTTTCTTTTTTTTTTCATTTTCATCTTCCTCTTCTTCTTCTTCTTCTTCTTCTTCTTCTTTTTCTTCTGCTTCTTCTTATTTTTGACTTCTTCTTCTTCCATATTTTCTTGTTCCTCTTTTTCTTCCTCTCATTCTTTATGTTCCTCTTCTTCTTCTTCTTCTTCTTATTTATTTTCTTACTTTTCTTCTTCTTTTTGTTCTTCTTCTTCTTCTTCTCCTTCTTTCTCAACTTTTTTTCATTTACTTCTTCTCCTCCTTCTTCATTATCCTTAATCCATATTCCCTAATCCATGCTGCTTAAACCCTCCCTCTTTAATCTCTTATCTCTAAATCTATATTGCCCAATCCATCCCTCCTAATCCTTAATCCCAAATCTATCCTAAATCCATAATCTTTAATCCTTAATATCTAATCCCCAATCTCTCATTCCTTAACCCTAATCCTTAATTTCTAGTTCTTAATCCTTAATCCTAAATCCATATTACTTTTCCTTAATCCATACTCTTTATTCCCTAATTGTTAATCCCTAAACCTTAATACCTAGTTGCTAATACATATTCTCTAATCCCTAATCCTTAATCCCTATCATCTAATCCCAAATCTCCAAACCCTAATCCCTAATAGCTAATCCACTTCTTCATCCTCTTCTTAATTTTCTTTCACTTCTTCTTCCTTTTCTTCTTCTTCTTCTTCTTCTTCTTCTTATTCATCCTGTTCTTTTTCCTCATTTTCTTCTTCTTATTCTTATTCTTCTTGCTCCTCTTCTTCATCTTCCTCTTCCTTTTCTTCTTATTCTTCTTCTTCTTCTTCTTTCTCTTCTTTTTCTTCTTCATCTTCTTCCTTTTCTTCTTCTTCTTTTTCTTCTTCTTCTTCTTCTTCTTCTTCTTCTTCTTCTTTCTTTTCTTCTTCTTCTTCTTCTTCTTCTTAATTTCCTTCTTCTTCTTCTTCTTCTTGATTTTCTACTTCTTCTTCTCCTTCTTGTCCTTCTCCTTCCTCCTCATCTTCTTCTTCTTCCTTTTCTCTATGTTTTCTTCTTGTTGTTCTTTTCCTCTTCTTCTTGTTTTTCTTCTTCTTCTTCTTTCTTCGTTCTTCTTTCTTCTTTCTTCTTTCTACTTTCTTCTTTCTTCTTCCTTCTTCCTTTTGACTTCATCCTACCTCCTTCCTTCTTCCTTCTTCCTTCTTTCTTGTTTCTTCTTTATTCTTTCTCTTCTTCTCCCTCTTCTTCTTCTACTTTTTTCCTTCTTCCATTTTCTTTCTTCCTTCTTCTTCCTTCTTCCTTCTTCCTTCTTCCTTCTTGCTTCTTCTTTCTCCTAAATCCCTAATCCATAATCTCTAATCCATCCATATTCTCTAATCTCCAATCTCTAATTTTTAATCTCTAATCCTTTGTCTCTAATCGTTACACTTTAATCTCTAGTACCTAATCCCAAATTAGTTATCTCTAATTCATAATTCATAATCCTCAATCCTTAATCCATCCTTACTCCATAATCCCTAATCCTTAATCCCTAATCTATAATCTCTAATCTGTAATCCCAAATCCCTAATTCGTAGCCCCTAATTCTTAATATTTAATCACTAATCCATATCTCCTATTCTATAATCCCTTTTCTCTAATCCTAAACCCTAAATTCTTAATCCCTAATCCTAGTATTTAATAACCTTTAATCCTTAATCTCTAATCTCTAATACCTAATCCTTAATCACTCTAATCTCTAATACCTAATCCTTAATCCATAATCTATAATCGATAAACCCTATTGATAATCCATAATCGCTAATCCCTAATACATAATCCTTCATCACTTATCCCTAATCTTTAACCTTTGAACCCTAATCCTAAATAGTAATGCAAATCTCCTAATCTCTAACATCTAATATCTGATCTTTAATCTATAATCTTTAATCTCACATCCCTAATCTCTAATCTATAATCCTTATTCGTTAACCTTTATTCACTAATCCCTAATTCCTAATCCTAAATTCTTAATCTATAATCCCTAATCATTAATCTCTTAATCTCTAATCCATAATATCTATCACTTATTCCCTAATCTCCACTCCTTAATCCTTAATCCATAATCCCTAAACTCTAATCGTTAATTGCTAACTCCAAAATCCCTAATCCCTAATCCCTCCTTAATCTTTAACCCATATTCCATAAGACTTAATGTCGAATCCTTCATTTCTAGATCCCTGATCCCTAATCTCTAATCCCTAACCTCTGATCCCTAAACCCTAATCCATCACTTCTTCCTCTTCGTCTTCTTTTCTTCTTCTTCTTCTTCCTATTCTTTTTTCTTTTTCTTTTCCTCTTCCTCTTCTTCTTCGTCATCATCATCCTCTTCTTTTTCCTCTTCTTCCTTATCTTCCACTTCTTCTTTTTCTTCTTCTTCATCTCCTTCCTCTTCTTCTTCTTCCCCTTCTTCTTTTTACCCATCTTCATCCTCATCTTCTTTTTTTTCTTCTTCTTCATCATCATCTTCTTCTTCTTCAACATATTTTTCTTTTTCCTCTTCTTTTTTCCCTTCTTCTTCTTCTTCTTTTTCTACATGTTCTTTTTCTTCTTCCTCTTCCTCTTCTTACTCTTCTTCTTCTACTCGCTTTTCTTCTTCTGCTTCATTTTCTCCTTCTTCTTCTTCTTCTTCTTTCACTTTTATTTGTTCTTCTTCTTCTTCCCCTTCTCTTTCTTCTTCCCTATCTTCTTCATCTTTTTCATCTTCTTATTCTTCTTTTATTTCTTCTTCTTCATCACCTTCTACTTCCTCTTCTTCTTCTTCTACTTCATCTTCCTTTACTTTTCTTCTTCTTCTTCTTCTTCTTCTTTAGCTTCTTCATTTTCTACTTCTCCAACTTCATCTTCTTACAATTCTCCTTCTTCTTCGTCTTCTTTTTCTTCTTCTTCTTCCTCCTCCTCTTCTTCTTCTTCTTCCTCCTCCTCTTCTTCTTCTTCTATTTCTTCTTCTTCTTCTTCTTCATTTTCTTCTTGTTCTTCTTCTTCCTCTTCTTCCTAATCTTCTTCTTCTTCTTTTTCTTCTTGTTCTTCTTCTTTTTTTTGTCTTCTTATTCTTTTTCTCCTTTTCTTCTTCTTCTTCTTCTACTTTTTATCTTTTTCCCCTTTTTCTCCTTGTTCTTCTTCTTATTCATCATCTTCTTCTTCTTCTTCTTCATAATCCTTAATCCCTATTCGCTAATCCTTAGTCCTAAATCCCTTCCTCCCTACTCTTTTATCCCTAAATCTATAGTTCGTAATCCATCCCTCCCAAATCCCTAATCCTTAATCCTTAATCCTTATTCTTTAATCCCTAATCTCTAATCCCTATTCTCTAATCCTTAATTCTTAATTTCTAATCTCTCATCCCAATCTCCAATCCTTGTAATTAATCCATAATTTTTAATTCCAAATTCTTTATCCCTAATCTGTAATCCCTAATCCCTAATCTCTTGTCTCTAATCTCTAATCTTTGATCCTTATTCTCTAATCCCTAATCATTAACCCTTAATTCTTAATCCCTAAACCCTTTTCCTAATTATAATCGTTCAATATCTAAGGTTTATCCTATATAATCTCTAATCTATAACCCATAATACTTAATCCTTAATCCATTCTTACTCCATAATCCCTAATCCTTAATTCGTAATCTATAATCTTTAATCTTTAATCTCCAATCCCATATCCCTTTTTCGTAATCCCTAATCCCCATTACTTAATATTTAATTGCTAATACAAATCCTCTAATCTCTAATCCTTAATCCCTAATTTCTAATCCTTAATCTCTAATTCCAATCTTTAATCCCTAATCCCAAATCCTTAATCCTTAATAACTTTTAATCCCTAATCTCTAATCCTTAAACTCTAATCCCTAATATTTAATTCTTAATCCCTAACCTATAATACGTAAATCTTATTCATAATCTCTAATCCTAAATCCCTAATCTATAATCCTTAATCACTAGTTTCTAATCTTTAATATCTAATCCCTCATCTCTAATACAAATCATAATCCCTTAATCTCTAATATCTAATCTTTAATCTTTAATCCTGAATCATATATCTTTAATATCTAATCTCTAATTCCTAATCCCTAATCTTTATTCTCTAATTCCTAATTCTTAATCCTAAATTCTTAATATACAATCCCCAATCCTTCATAATTAATCCCTTAATTTTTAGTCCTTAATCACTAATGCATTCATCCTTAATCTCTAATCCCTATTACTTATTCCCTAATCCCTACTCCCTAGTTCTTAATCCTTAATCCCTAATCCCAAATACCCAAACACTTATCTTTCTTCTTCTTCACCATCATCTTCTTCTTCTTTTTCTTCCCCTTCATCTTCCTTTACTTCTTTTGCTTCTTCTTCTTCATCTTCTTCTTCTTCAACTTCTTCACCTTCTTCTTCTTCTTCTTTCAATTCTCCTTATTCTTCTTTTTTTTCTTCTTCCTTTTCTCCTTCTTTTTCTTCTTCTTCATCCTTTTCTTCTTGTTTTTCTTATTCTTCTTTTTCTTCCTCATTTTCTTCTTGTTCTTCTTCTTCTTCTTTTTCCTCATCTTCCTATTATTCTTCAACTTCTTCTTCTTATTCTCCTTCTTCTTTGTCTTCTTCTTGTTCTTATATTTTTTTCTTCTTCTTCTTCTTCTCCTTTTTCTTCATAATCCATAAACCCTATTCTCTAATCCCTACTTCTAAATCCCTTCATTCCTAATTTCTCATCCTTAAATCTATAATTTCTAATCCATCCCTCCAAAATCCATAATCCTTAATCCCTAATTTATTATTCTTAATCCATCTCTAATCCCTAATCCTTAATCTTTAATCTATAATCTCTCATCCCTAATTTCCAATCTCTAATGCCTAATTTTTAATCCCTAATCTCTAGTCTCTAATCCCTAATCTCTAATCCTTAATCTCTAATGCCTAATCAATAATCCTTGATTATTAACTCCAAAGCCCTTCTCTTAATTATAATCATTTAAAATGTAAGATTTAACCTCTAATCTTTAACCCTAAATCTCAAATTCCTAATCACTAATCTTTAATCTATAATTCATAATTCATTTTACATAATCTGTAATCCATAATAAAAAATCCCTACATCATAATCTTTTGTAATTAACCCCTTAATTCTAAATCCCTAATACTTAATCAATAATCACTTCATGTGTAATCCTTAATTCTTAATCTTTAATCTATAATCTCTAATAAATTTCCTTAATCCCTACCCTTTAATCCCTAACCATTAATCCTTAAACCCTTATACCTAGTCACTATTCCATATTCCCTAATCTCTCATCCTAATTCCTAATCCTTATCCTTAAAATCCCATCCTTAATCCCTCCTTCCTTAATCCTTAATCCCTAACCCCTAATCCCTAATCCATCTCTTCATCCTCTTCTTCTTCTTCATGTACTTCTTGTTGCACTTCTTTTTCTTCTTCATCTTCTTCCTCCTCCTCTTCCTCTTCTTCTACTTCTTTCTCATTTTGTTCTTCTTCTCTTCTTCCTCTTCTTCCTCATCTTCTTCTTCCTCTTTTTCTTCTTCTTCTTATTCCATTTCTTCTTCTTCTTCTTCTTCTTCTTCTTCTTCTTCTTCCTCTTCTTTTTCTACTTCTTCTTCTTCTTCTTCTTCTTCAACCTCTTCTTCTTCTTCTTCCTCATCTTCCTGTTCCTTCTTTCTTCTTTCTTCTTTCTTCTTTCTTCTTCTTTCTTCCTTCTTCCTTCTTCTTACCACCTTCGTTCTTCCTTCTACCTTCATCTTTCATATTTCTTCTTTATTCTTTTTCCTCTTCTTCTTTCTTCCTTCTTCCATCTTTTCTCTTCTTTCTTCCTTCTTCTTCTTCTTCTTCCTTTTACTTTCTTTGTTCTCCTTAATCTTTAATACTTAATATGAAATCTATCTATAATCTATAATCTATAATCTTTAATCCCTAACCTCTAATCATTAATCTCTACTTCTTAAATTCTAATCTCTAATACCTAATCCCTAATCTATATCTCTAATCCCTAATCCTTATCTCTAATCACAAATCCTTTTATAATCCCAAGTCTTTAATCCTCATCTTAATCCCTTAATGTTTGAACTTTAATCTCTAATCACCAATCTTGAATCCTATAACCTTAATCTTTAATCTCTAATCCTTAACACCTAATCTCTATTCCCTAATCCTTAATCCTTAAACCTAAGTCCCTAATCTCTAATCTTTAATCCATAATAATTAATCTTTTAATTCTTAATCCCTAATCTCTAATCCCTATTCATTAATCCCTTCATTCATAATCCCTAATCTATAATCTATAATCATTAATCCTTAATCCCTAATCGTAACTACTTATTCCCTAACTTCTACTCCCTAATCTTAAATCCCTAATCCTTAATCGCTAATGCCTAAACCCTAATCCCTAATTACTAACTCCCAAATCTCTAATCCCTAATCCTTAATTCCTCTTCTTCTTCTTCTTTTTATTCTTTTTCCACTTCTTCATCTTCATCTTCTTCTTCTTTCTTCCTTCTTCCTTCTTCTTTCTTCTTTCTTCTTTCTTCCTTCTTCATCTTTCTTCCACCTTCTTCCTTCTTCCTTCTCCTTAATCCTTAATCCCTAATCCCTATTCCCTAATCCTTAATCCCTAATCTATCCCAAATCTCTATTCTATAATTTTTTATCCCTAACCACTCATCCCTAATCTATAATCCTTAAACTCTAATCTTTAATACCTAATTCGTAATCTCCAATCCCTAATTTATAGTCCACAATACCTACTCTATAATCTCTATTCATTAATCTCTAATCTTTAACCACTAGTCTATAATCTGTAAACCCTAATCTATAGTCTCTAATCTTAATCTTAATTACGTAATCTCTAATCCTAAATCATATATCCCAAATATTTACTCTCTAATCCCTAATCCTAAATCCTTAATCTCTAACCCAAAATGCCTAATAATTAATCTTTATATCTTAATCAATAACCTCTAATCCCTAATCATTAGTCCCTCATCCTTAATCCCTTATCCATAATCTATAATCTTTAATCGTTAATCCTCAATACTAAATCCCTACTAATTATTCCTTAATTCCTATTATTTCTTCCCTAATCCCTAATCCCCAGTTTTTAACTCCAAAATCCCTAATTTCAAGTCCTTAATCTATAATACCTAATCTCTAATCCGTAATCCCTCCCTCCTTAATTTTTATTCCATATTCACTTATCCCTAATCCCTAATCCTTTCTTCCTAAATCCCAAATCCCTAATCTATACTCCCTAACCCTAATTCCTAATCCTTAATCTATCACTTCTTTCTCTTCTTCTTCTTCCTCCTCTTCTTCTTCTTCCTCCTCTTCTTCTTCCTCTTCTTCTTCTTCCTGCTCTTCTATTTGTTCACCTTTTTCTCTTTCTTCTTCACCTTACTCTTCTCCTTTTTATTCTTCTTCTTCTTCCTCCTCTTCCTCTTCTTCTTCTTTGACTTCCTCTTCTTGCTCTTCTTCTTCTTCTTCTTCCTTTTCTATTTCTTCTTCTTCTTCTTCTTAATCTTCTTAATCTTCTTCATCATCTTCTTCTTCTTCCTCTTCTTCCTCTTCTTTTTCTTCTCCTTCTTCTTTTGCTTCTTCATCATCTTCTTCTTCTTCGTCTTCTTCTTCTTCTTCCATACCTTCTTCTTCTTCTTCCTCCTCTTCTTCTTCTTCTTATTCTTTGAATTCTTTTTCTTTTTCTTCTTCTTCTTATTCTTCATCCTCTTCTTCTATTTCTTCATTCACTTCTTCTTCTTATACTTGTTCTTCCTCTTCATTCTCTTCTTCTTCTTCATCATCTTTTTCTTTTTCTTCTTCTTCTTCTTTTCTTATTCTTATTCTTTTTCTTTTTCTTCTTCTTCTTCTTCTTCTTCTTCTTCTAATTTTTCTTATTCATTTTTCTCTTCTTCTTCTTCTTCTTCTTCGTCTCCTTCAACTTCTTTATCTACTTCTTGTTCTTCTTTTTCTTCTTATTCATCCATATCACCTTCTTTTTCTTCTTCCTAATTCTTCTTCTTCTTCTTCTTCTTCTTCACCTTCTTCTTTTTAATCCTTAATCCCTACTCCTTAATACCTTCCTAGCTAATCTCTTATCCTTAAATCCAACCCTCCCAAATCCCTAATTGTTACTATCTAATCCATAATCCCTAATCTATCCTTAACACATAATCCCTAATCTCTAATCCCTAATGTTAAATATTTAATCCATAATCCCTAATTCTTTATCCTCAATCCCTAATCTTTGGTCACTAATCCCTAATCCTTAATCCCTAATACCTAATCCCTAATCTTTAAACCCTATTTCTAATTGAAATCATTTAATCTCTAATCTGTAATCCTGAACCCCAAATCCTTAATCACTAATATCTAATCCTTAATCCCTAATTCTTAATCCCTAATTCGTAATCCCTAATCCTAAATCTTTAATCAATAATCCTTGGTAATTAATCCCTAATCTTAAGTCCCTAATCATTAATCCCTTCATCCCTAATTTCTAATCCTTAATCTCTAATGCTTATTACTTTTACATAATGCCTACTCTTTAATCCTTAGCCCTTAATCTCAAACCTTAATACTTTGTTACTAATCCAATCCCTTAATCTCTAATCCTTAATCTCTAACATGTAATCCCTAATCCCTCCCTTCTTAATCCCAAATCTTTAACCCCTAGTCCATAATCCATCTCTTCATTCTCTTCTTCTTCTTCTTCTTCTTTCTCTTCTTCTACTTCCTCTTGATTTTCATCTTCTTCTTCTTCCTCCTCTTCTTTCTCATCTTCCCCTTCTTATTCTTCTTCCTCTTCTTCTTCTTCTTCTTCTTCTTTATCTTCCTCTTCATCTTTTCAATCCTCAACTTTTCCTTCTCTTTCTTCTTCTTTTCTTTTTATTCTTCTTCCTATTTTTCTTCCTCTTCTTCCTTTTCTTCTTTTTCTTCTTCTTCTTCTTCTTCTTCTTCTTCTTCTTCTTCTTCCTCCTCCTCCTCCATTCTTCTTTCCTTTTTCTACTTTCTTCTTTTTACTTTCATCTTTCTTCTTCCTTCTTCCATCTTTCTATCTACTTCCTTCTTTCTTCTTCCTTCTTCCTTCATCTGTCTTCTTTCCTCTTTAATATTCCTCTTCTTCTCCTTCTTCTTCTTCTTCTTTTTTCTTCCTTCTTCTTTCTTCCTTCTTCTTCTTCTTCTTCCTTCTTCTTTCTTCCTTCTTCTTAATCCCTAACCCTTAATCCCTAATCCATCCCTACCCTTAATCCCTAATCTTTAATCCCTAACCTCTAATCCTTAATCACTACTCCCTAAACTCTAGTCTCTAAAACCTTATCCTTAATCTATAATCCATAATCCATAATCCATAATCTTTAATCTTTAATCCCTAATCTCTAATCATTAAGCACTAATCCCTAATCCCTAAACTCTAATCCCTAGTCCCTAATCTTAATCATAATCCATGAATCTCTAATCTTTAATTCTTAATCTCTAATCCTAAATCTTACACTCTTAATATTTAACCTCTAATCCTTAATCCCTATTCCCTAATCCCTAATCTTACATCCTTAATCTCTAATCATTAATCTTGAATAATTAATAACTTAATTCTTAATCTATAATCTTTAATATCTAATTATTAATCTCTTCATCTCTAATCCAACCTATAATTCTTCACCATTAATCCTTAATCCTTAGTCCTAAATACTTATTTCCTAATCCTTACTCCTTAATCTTTAATCCCTAAACCCTAATCCCTAATTTCTAACTCCATAATCTATAATCCTTAATTTGTAATTCTTAATCACTAATCCTTTTCTCCCTAATCATTAATCCATATTCCCTTATACCTAATCCCTAATCCTTCCTTCCTTAATCCATAATCCCCAATCCATATCCCCTAATCCATAATCTCTAATCCATCTCATCTTTCTTTTCTTCTTCTACTTCTTCTTCTTCTACTTCTTCTTCTTCTACTTCCTCTTCTTCTTCTTCCCCTATTTCTTCATCATCCTTATCTCCATCTTCTTCTTCTTTCTCTTCTTCCTCACCTTCCTCTTCTTCATGTTCCTTTTCATCTTCCTCCTCTTATTCATCTTCTTCTTCTTCTACCTCTTCTTCTTCTTTTATTTCTTCTACTTCTTATTTTTCTTCTTCTTTTTGTTCTTCTTCTTCTTTTTTGCCTTCTTCATCTTCTTCCTTTTCCTTTTCTTCTTCACGATCTTCTTATTCCTCTCCATCTTCTTCTTCATGTTCTTCTACTTCTTCATCTTCTTATTCTTCTTATTCTTCATGTTCTTCTCCTTCTTTTTGCACTTCTATTTCTTCTTCTTCTTCTTCTTCTTCTTCTCCTTCAACTTCATGTTTTTCTTCTTCCTCTTCTTCTTCTTCTTCTATTTCTTCTTCTTCTTCTTCTTCTTCTTCTTCTTCTTCTGCTTCTTCTTGTCTTCTTCTTGTTGTTGTTCTTCTTCTTCATCATCTTTTCTTCTTTTTCTTTATCTTAATCCTCCTCATCATCATCATCATCTTCTTCTTAATCCTCTTCTTCTTCTTCTTCGTCTTCCTCTTCTTCTTCTAGTTCTTCACCTTCTTCTCTTCTTTGTCTCACAATTTTTCTTCTTCTTCTTCTTCTTCTTCCTATTCTTCTTCTTTCTCTTATTCTTCTTTTTCTTCTTCTACTACTACTTCTTCTTCTTCTTCCTCTTCTTCTTCTTCTTCGTCTTCCTCTTCCTCTTCTTCTTATTATTATTATTATTATTATTATTCTTCTTCTACTTCGTCTTCCTTTTCTTACTCGACTTATTCGTCTTCTTCTTCCTAATCTTCTTCCTGTTCTTCATCTACTTCTTCTTCTTCTTCTTCTTCTTCATCATCTTTCCCTTCTTCTTCTTCTTCTTCTTGTTACTCTTCTTCTTCTTCTTGTTCTTCTTCTTCTTTTTTATCTTCTCTTGCTTTTTCTTCTTCTACTCCTTCTTCTTCTCCTTCTTCTTCTTCTTCTTCTTCCACTTCTTTTTCCAACTCATCTTCTTGCTATCTTTTCTTATCCTCCTCCTCCACTTCTTCTTCTTCTTCTTCTTCTCCTTCTTCTTCTTCCTCTCTTCTTCTTTTTCTTCTTCTTTTTCTTCTTTTTGATCCCCTTCCTTTTGTTGTTCTTCTTCTTCTACTTTTTCCAATTGTTTTTCCTCTTCTTCTTCATCTTCCTCTTCTTATTCTCCTTCATTTTCTTCTTCTTTATCCTCTTCTCCTTCTTTTTCATCTTCTTTTTCTTCTTCTTCTTCTTCTTCTTCTTATTCTTATTCTTTGTTCGTCATTTTCTTCTTCATCTTCTTCTACTTGTTCTTCTTCTTCTTTTACTCCTTCTTCCTCCTCTTCCTATTCTTCTTCTTCTTCATCTGCTTAACTTTCTTCCTCTTCATCTTCTTCTTCTTCTTCCTCTTCTTCCACTTCTTCTGCCCCTTCTTTTTCTTCCTCTTCTTCTTATTCTTCTTCTTCTTCTTACCCTTCTTCTTCTTCTTTTTCCTTTTCATTGTCTTCTTGTTCCTCTTCTACTTCTTCTTCGTCTTCTTCCTTTTCTTCTTCTTCTTCTTCTTCTTCTTCTTTTTCATCTTCCTCCTTTTCCTTTTCTTTTTCTTTCATTTCTTCTTCTTGCTTTTGTTCTTCCTCTTTTTTCTCTTCTTCTTCCTCCTCTTTTTCTTCCTCTTCTTCTTCTTCTTCTTCTTCTTCTTCTTCTTCTTCTTCTTCTCTTTTTCTTTTTTTTATTCCTTTTCTTCTTCTTCTACATTTTCCTCTTCTTTTACCTCTTCCCTTTCATCTTCTTCTTCTTCTTTTCCATCATCCCATCTTTTACTTCGTCTTCTTCTTCTTCTTCTTCCCCTTCTTATTTTGATTCTTGTTCTTGCACTTCTTCTTCTTCTTTTTCTTCTAATTCCTCTTCTTATTCTGATTCTTGTTCTTGCACTTCTTCTTCTTCTTCTTCATCTTCTTTCACTTCTTCTTCTTCTACTTCTTCTTTTTATTTCTTGATCCCTAATCCTTAATACTTAAACCTAATGTCAAATCCCTAGTCCCTGATCTTTATCCATACACCTTATTCCCAAATCCCTACTCCCTAATACGTAATAACAAATCTATAAACCCTAATATCTTATTTCTAATCCGTACTCCTAATTGTAAATCCCTAATCTCTAATCTCTAATCCTTTACCCCTAATGCCTAATCTCTAATCCCTCCATTCCTAATTTTTAATTCTTAATCCTTAATACCTTATCCTTAATCCTTAATACCCAATCCCTAAACCTTAATCTTAATTATAATCATTTAATCTCCAATCACCAATCCCTAATCATTAATCCATAATCTTGAATCCCAAATCCCTAATCATTAATCTCTTATCCTTAATCTTTAATCCCTATTCTCTAGTCTGTAATCTCTAATCCTAAATCACTAATTTATAGTCCTTAGAAATTAATCTTTGAATCCTAAATGCCTAATCCATAAGCATTAATCCCTTCATCCTTAATCCTTAATCCTTAATAACAAATCCATAATCCCAAATCTCTTTTACTTATTACTTAATCCCAACTTTTTAATCCTTAATTCTTAATCTCAAAACTCTAATCCCTAATTGCTAATCCTTATTCCATAATCATTAATCCCAAAAACTTAATCCCTAATACCTAATACTTAATCTCTCTTATATTAATCTCTAATCCTTAATCCCTAACTTCTAATCCATAATCTCTAATCCATCTCTTAATCCACTTCATCTTCTTCCTCTTTCACTTCTAATTCTTCTTCTTCTTCTTCTTCTTCTTCTTCTTCTTCTTCTTCCTCTTCTTCCTCTTCTTCCTCATCTTTCTCTTCCTCATCTTCTCCTTCTTCCTCTCTCTCTTCTTCTTCTTCTTCTTCTTCCTCCTATTCTTCTCCTTCATCTTCTTCCTCTACTTCTCCTTCTACTTCTTTTCTTGTTCTTATTTTGCCTCTTCTTCTTCCTCTTCCTCTTCTTCTTCTTCTTTTATTTCTTCTTCTTCTTCTTCTTCTTTGACTTCTCCTTCTTCTCCTTCTCCTTCCCCTAATCCTTCTCCTTCTCCTTCGCCATCTCCTTTGTCATCTCCTTCTCCTTCTCCTTCTTCTTCTCCTTCTCATACTTATTCCTCTCATCCTCCTCCTTTTCCCTCTCCTTCTTCTTCTTTCTTCATTCTTCTTTCTTCTTTCAAATTTCTAATTTCTCATTTCTCTTTCCTTCTTCCCTCTTCCTTCTTCCTCCCTTCTTTATTCTTTTTTCTTCTTCTTTTCCTTCTTTTTCTCTTCTTCTTTGTCCTCTTCTTCTTCTTCTTGCTTCTTTCTTCCTTCTTTCTTTCACCTTCTTCTTTCTTCCTTATTCTTCACTTCAATCTTCCTTCTTCCTTCTCGCTAAATCCTTAATCCCTAATCCATCTCTAATCTCTAATGCTTAATCCCTAATCTTTAATCCCTAACCTTTGATCCCTATACTCTAATTCCTAAACAATAATCTCTAATACCTAATCCCAAATCTTTATTCCTTAATCTATAATCCATAATCGCTAATCCCTAGACCTTAACCGTTAATCACTAATCTCTAATCCTGAAACTCGATATCCTAGTCTCCAATCTCAATCCTAATCCCTTAATCTCTAATCACTAATCGATAATTTCTAATCTTAAATCTAATTACCTAAATCTTTAATCCTAATCCTAAATCCTTAACCTTAATCCTAAACTTAAATCATTGATCTCTAATTCTTCTTCTTCTTCTTCTTTCTCTACTTTCTCTTCTTTCTTTTCTTCTTCTTTTTCTTCTTTTTCTTCTTCTTCTACTTCTTCTTCTTCTTCTTCCTATTCTTCCTCTTCAACTACTACTACTACCTCTTCTTCTTCTTTTTTGTCTTCGCCATCTTTTCCTCTTCTTCTTCTTCTTCTTCTTCTTCCTCTTCTTCTTGTTATTCTTTGATTTCTTTTTCTTACTGTTCTTCTTCCTCTTCTTTCTCTTCTTCTTCTTCCTCCCCTTCTTCCTCTTCTTCTTTTGTTCTTTTTCTCTTTCTTCTTCTTTTACTTCTCCCTCATCTCCTTTTTCCACTTCTACATTCTCCTCTTTTTTTCCTTTACTTTTTCTTCTTCTTCTTCTCCATCATCTTCTTCTTCTACTTCTTTTTCTTGTTCTCCTTATTCATCCTCTTCACCTTTTTTCCCCTCAATTCTGCTTCTTTTTCTTCTTCTTCTTCTTCTTCCCTTTCTTCTTCTTCTTCTTCTTCTTCTTCTAGTTCCTCTTCTTCTTCTTCTTTTCTTCTTCTTCTTCTTTTTCTTCTCCTTCTTCTTCTTTTTCTTCTTCTTCTTATTATTTTTGTTCTTGTAATTCTTTTTCTTCTTCTTGTTCTTCTTCTTCTTAATCTTCTTCTTCTTCTTCTTCTTAATCTTCTTCTTCTTTTTCTTCTTCTTCCACTTCTTCTTTTTCTTCTTATTCCACTTCTCCCTTTCCTTCTTCCTTCTTTTCTTCTTCTTCCTCTTTTTTCTTCCTCTTCTTCTTCTTCTTCTTCTCCTTCTTCCATTTTATCCTCTTGTTACTCTTGTTCTTCTGCCTCTTCTCCTTCTTCTTCATCATCTTCTTTTTCTCTTTCTTCTTCTTCTTCTTCTTCTTCTTCATCCTGTTCTTCTTCTTTTTCTTCTTCTTCTCATCTTCTTCTTCCTCGTTTTCCTCTTCTTCTTCTTCTTCTATTACTTCTTCTTTTTCTTCTTCTTCATCTTCTTCTTCTTCTTCAACTTCTTCTTCTACTTATTCTTCTTCCACCTCCTCCTCCTGTTCCACCTCTTCTTCTTCTTCTTTACTTCTTCTTCTTCTTTACTTCTTCTTCTTTCACTTCTTTTTCTTCTTCTTTTTCTTCTACTTCTTCTCCTTCTTCTTCCTCCTCCTCCTCCTCCTCCTCTTCTTCTTCTTCTTCTTCCTCCTCTTCCTCCCTCTTCTTCTTCATCTTCTTCTTCTTCTACTTCGTTATCTTCCTTCTTTTTTCCCCTTTCTCATTTCTCCTTTAGTCTTCCTTCTTCCTTCCTCTTTCCTCTTCCCTTCTTCCTTCTTCCTTCTTCCTTCTTTCTTCTTCCTTCTTTTTCTTCCTTCTTTCTTTTTCCTTCTTTCTTCTTTCTTCTTTCTTTGTTCTTTTTTCATTTTTCTTCTTTTATCTTCTTTTATCTTCTTTCTTCTTCTTTCCTTGTTTTTTTCATTTTTGTTTTTTCTTAATTTTTCTTCTTCTTCTTCTTCTTCTTCTTCTTTCTTCTTTTTCCTCTTCTTCCTCTTCTTCTTCCTCTTCTTCCTCTTCTTCTTCTTCTTCTTCCCCTTCTTCTTTCTCTTTTTCATCTTCTTCCTCTTCTTCCAACTCCTCTTCTTCATCTTCCTCGCTTCTTCTTCTTCTCCTTCTTCTTCTTCTTTTTCTTCTTCTTCCTCTTTTTCTTCTTCTTCTTCTTCTTCTTCCTCTTTTTCTTCTTTTTCTTCTTCTTCTTCCTCCTCTTCCTCTTGTCCTTCTTCTTCTTCTTCCCCTTCTTCTTCTAATTCTTCTTTATCTTGTTCTTCTTCTTCTACTTCTTCTTCTTCTTCTTCTTCGTCCTCTTCTTTTACCACTTTTTATTCTTCTTATTCCTCTCTTCTTCTTCTTCTTCTTCATTTTCTTCTTTTTCTTCTTCCTCATCTTCCTAATATTTTTCTTTCTCTATTTCTTTCTCTTCTTCTTCTTCTCCTTATCCTTCTCCTACACCTCCTTCTCGTTCTCCTCTTCCTCCTTTTCCTTCACCTTCTTCTTCTTCTGCTTCGTCTTCTTCTTCTTTCTTCTTTCTTTCTTCTTTCTTATATATTCTTCCTTCGTCTTTCTTTCTTCTTCCTTCTTGCTTCCTTCTTCCTTCTTCTTTGTTCCTTCTTCCTTCTAGCTTCTTGTTCTTCCTTCTTCCTTCTTGCTTCTCGCTTCTTTCTTCTTCCTTCTTCCTTCTTCTTTCTTTCTTTTTTCTTCTTTTCTCTATCTTTTTCTTCTTTCTTCTTTCTTCTTTCTTCTTCTTTTTTCTTCTTCCTTATTTCTTCTTCTTTCTTTCTCCTTCTTTCTTTCTTTTTCTTCTTCTATCATAATCATCATTTTCTTCTTCTTCTTCTTCTTCTTCTTCTCCTTCTTCTTCTTTATCTTGAAATAATAATCCCTAATCCTGTATATCCTTATCAATAAAACCTAATCTATAATCCCAAATCCCTCACTGCTTAATGTCTAATCCCAAATCCTCTAATTACTAATCCCCATTGTCAAATCCGTAATCCCTATTAACTAATCCTTAATATTTAATCTTTAATCCATTCCTAATCCATAATCCTTTGTCCCTAACCCCTAATCCTTAAACCCTAAACAAAAATCCTTAATCCCTAATGCCTAATCGTTAAACCTTAATCTTTAATACCTAATTCTTAATCTTTAATTCTTAATTCTTAATCCATAAGCCCCAATCCTCGATCTGAAATCCCTAATCCTTAATCCCTAATATTTAATCCGTAATCCCTTAATCAATAACTCCTAATTTATGATCGCTAATCTAATCCCTAATCCCTAAATCTTAATCCTAATTCCCAAATACTTATTACCTAATCCCTAATTTATAAACCTTGACCCGAATCACTAATCCTTAATCCCTAATTCCATCTTCTTCCTCTTCTCCTTCCTATTCATCTTCTTCTTCTCTTACTACTTCTTTTCATTCTTCTTCTTCATCTTCTTCTTCTTATTCCTCTTCTGCTTCTCCTTCTTCTACATCTTCTTCCTCTTCTTCTTCTTCTTCTTCTTCTACTTCTTCTTCTTACTCACTAATCTGATCCCTATTACCATATTTTAAATCCTTATTCCCAAATCCCAAAACCTTAACCCTAATTACTAATTCGTAATCCCAAATCTTTAATCCATAAACCCTAATCTCTAATCCTTAATCCCTTATTCATAAATAAAAATCCCTCCCTCCCAAAAACATAATCCCCAATCCCTAATATCTAATTCTTAATCTTTAACCAATCGCCCACAACTCTATAAAATATCTACTTCTTCTTCCTCCTCTTCTCCTTCATTCTCTTCTTCCTTTCCTTCTTCCTTGCACTCTTCTTCTTCATCTTCCTATTCTTCTTCATCTTCCTCTTCCTCTTCTTCTACTTTCTCTTCTTATTCTTCTTCTTTTTCTTCTTCCTCCTCTTCTTCTTCTTCCTCTTCTTCTACTTCTATCAGTCCTTCTTAGTCTTCATCGTCCACTTCTTCTTCTTCTTGCCTTCTCCTTCTTCTTCTTCTTCCTCTTCTTCTTCCTCTTCTTCTTCTTGTTCTTCTTCCCCATCGCCTTCTACTTCTTCTCCTTCTTGTTCTTCATCTTACACTTCTTCTTCTCCTTCTTCATCTTCTTCTTCTTCTTTTTCTTGTTCCTGTTCTTCTTCTTCTTCTTCGTCCTCTATCTCTACTTCTTCTTCTTCTTATTTTTCTTCTTGTTCTTTTTCCTCTTCTTCTACTACTTCTTCTACTACTTATTCCTCTTCTTCTTCTTCATCTCTTCTTCTACATCATTGATTTCTTCTTCTTTGGTTTCCTCTTCATCGTAATCAGTTTTTTTTCTTCAACATCTTCGTTGTCATCTTGTTCTTCTTCTTCTTCTTCTTCTCTTCTTCTTCTTCTTCTTCTTTTTCCTCTTCCTCCTCCACCTCTTCTTCTTCCACTTCTTCTTTTTCTTCTTGTTCTTCTTATTCCTCTTCTTCTTCTACGTCTTCTTCTTCTTCTTTTTCTTCATTTTGTTCTTCTTTTTCTTCTTCTTCTT
>JAIUJO010001346.1:315000-320000 GCA_023846275.1 Vanilla planifolia
TATCTTCTCTTTTCCTTTTTTTCTTTCTTCTTTCTTCTTCTTTCTTTTTGTTCTTCTTTTTCTTCTTCTTCTTCTTCGTCTTCTTTCCCTTCTTCTTCTTCTTCTTCTTCTTCTTGTACCTCTTCTTCATTGTCTTCTTCTTCTTTTGCTTCATCTTCTTCTTCTCCTTAATCTTCTCCTTCTTCTCTTCTTCTTCTTCTTTTTCTTCTTCTTCTTCTACTTCCTCTTCCCATTCTTCTCCTTCTTCTTCTTCTTCTTGTACTACTACTACTACTTCTTCTTCTTCTTCTTCCTCTTCTTATTCTTCTTGTTCTTCTTCTACTACTACTTCTTCATCCTCTTCTCCTTCCTCTTCTCTTCTTCTTATTTTTCATTTTCTTATTCTTCTTCTTCTTCTTCTTCCTTGTCCTCCTCTTTTTCTTCTTCTTCTTCTTTTATCTCTTCCTCTTCTTCTTATTCTCATTCTTCTTCTTCTACTACTTTTTTTCTTCTCCTTCTTCTTCTTCTTCTTCTTCACTACTTCTACTTCATCTTCTTCTTCTTCATCTTCTTCTTCTTCACCTCTTCTTCTTCTTCTTCTTCTTCTTCTTCTTTGATTTCCTCTTCATCCACTACTTCCTCTTCTTCTTCTTCTTTGTCTTCTTCTACTTCCTCTTCTCTTTTACTTCTTCTTGTTCTTCTTCCTTGTCTTTTTTTTCCACTTCTTCTTCTTCTTCTTCATCAACTTCTTCTCATTCCTCTCCTACTTCTTCCTTTTCTTTTACTTTTTCTTTTTCTTCTTCATCTTTACTTCTTCCTCATCATCATCTTCTTCTTCTTCTACCTCTTCTTCCGCTTCTTCTTCTTCATCTTCTTCTTCCGTTTCTCCTTCTTCACCCCTTCCTCTTTGTCTTCTCCTACCTCTTCCTCATTCTCTTCGTCTTCCATTTACTCTTCCTCTTCTTCTTCTTCCTCTTCTTTTTCTTCTTCTTCTTCTTCTTCTTCTTGCTTCTTCTATCTTCCATCTTCCATATTCCTTTTTCCTTATTTTTTCCTTCTTCCTTCTTCCTTCTTCCTTCTTTCTTCCTTCACCCATCTTCTTTCTTTCTTCTTACTTCTCTCATCTTTCTTTCTTCTTCTACATTCTGCTTCTTCTCTTTCTTCTTCTTTCTCATCTTCTTCTTATTCTTCTTCTTCATTTTTTTACTTCCACTTCTTCTTCTTCTTCTGGTTCTTCTTCTTCTTCTTTTTCCTCTTATTATTATTATTATTCTACATCTACGTCTTCTTTCTCTTCTTCTTTTTCCTCTTCTTCTTCTTCTTCCTCTTCTTCGTCCTCTACTTGTTTTTCTTCTTTTTCGCCTTCTTCTTTTTCTTCATCTTCTTCTTCTCCTTCTTATTCTTATTCTTCTTCCTCTTTTATTTCTTTTTCTTGATTTTCTTATTCTTCTTCTCCTTCTTCTCCTCTTTTTTCTTCTTTTTCTTCTTCTTCTTCTATTTCTACTTCTTCTTCTTCTTCTTTTTCTCCTTCTTCTTTTTATTATTATTATTATTACTCTTCTTTTTATTTTTCTTATTTTCTTCATCATCATCATCATTATCCTCATCATCTTCTTCTTCTACTTCTTTTTCCTCTTCGTCTTCCCTTTCTTCTTCCTCTTCTTCTTCTTCTTCTTCTTCTGCTTCCTCTACCTATTTTTCTTCTACTTCTTCTTATTCTTCTTTTTCTTCTTCTTCTTCTTCTTCTTCTCTTCTTCATGTTCTTCATTTTCTTACACTTTTTTGACTTTTATTTATTCTTCTTCTTCTTCTTGTACTTCTTCTTCTTAATCATGTTCTCTTTCCACCTCTATTTCTTCTTCTTCTACTACTACTTATTTTTCATATTCTCTTTTTTCTTCTTCATCTTCTTCTTCCACTTCCTCTTCTACTTCTTTTTCTTCTTCTTCTTCTTCTTCTTCTTTTCTTGTACATCCTCATTGTCATTAACTTCTTCATCTTCTTCTTCTTCTTCCACTCATCTTCTACTTCTTCATCTTCTTCTTCTTCTTCCACTCATTTTCTACTTCTTCATCTTCTTCTTCTTTACCCTCTTCTTGTTGTTTATGTTCTTCTTCTTTTTCTTCTACTTGATCTTTGTCTTCTTCTTCTTCTTCTTCATCTTCTTCTTCTTCTTCTTTGACATCTTCTTATTTTTGTTGTCTTCTCCTTCTTCTTCTTCTTCCTCTTCCTCGTCTTCTTTTTTCACTTCTTTTTCATCCTCTTAATCTACTCCTTATTCCTCTTCTACTTCTTCCTCCTCTTTTTTTTCTTTTTACTTCTTCTTCTTCTTCGTCTTCCTTATCATCATCATCATCATCATCATCATCTTGTTGTTGTTCTTCTTCTTCTCCTTCGTCTTCTTCATCTTCTTCTTCCTCTTCTCCTTCTTCTTCCTGTTCCTCTTCGTTTTCTTCTACCTCTTCCACTTCCGCTTCCTCTTCCTTTTCTTCTTCTTCATCTTCTTGTTACACCTATTCTTCTTTCTCTTCTTCTTCTTCTATTACTTTTTCACCTTCTGTTTCTTCTTCTTCTTCTTACTCTCGTCCTTCTCTTTCATTTTTCTCTCTAATCCTTAACCCCTAATGCATAATCCTTAATATTTAATACATAATACCTAATCTCTAATTCTTAATCCCCTAATCCTTAATCCATAGTTTCTAATCCCTAGTTTTTATTCTTGAATCCTTACCCTTAATTCATAATCTTAATATCTAATCTCTTATCCCTAATTAATAATCCTTAAACCCTAATTCATAATCCCTAGTTTCTTCTTGTTCTTCTTCTTCTACTTCTTCTTCTTCTTCTTCCACTCCTTGTTCTTTTTCCTCTTTTCCTTCTTTTTCCTCGTGTCATTCTTTTTGTTCTTCTTCTACTTCTTGTTCCTCCTCTTATTCCTCATCTTGTACTTCTTCTTCTTCCTCTTCTTCTTCTTTTTCTTCCTTATCTCCTTCTTATTCTTCTTCAACCTTTTCCTTATCTTCCTCTCCTTCTTCTTCTTCATCTTTGTCCTCTTCTTCTTTTTCTTCCTCATCTTTCTCTTTTTGTTCTTCTTTTACTACTAATACTACTTCCTCTTCTTCTTTCTCTTCTTCTTCTTTTTCTTCTTTTGCTTCTGCTTCTTCTTCCCCTTCTTCTTCTTCTTCTTCTACTAGCCCTTTTTCTTCTTCCTATTCTTTTTTTCCCTATCTTCATCTTCTTCTTCTTCTTCTTTTTCTTCCCCTACTTCTTTTTTTACTTCTTATTCTTCTTCTTCTTCCTCTTCTTCTTCATCTTCTACTTCTTCTTCTTCTTCCACCTCTTATTCTTCTTCACCTCCTTCTTTATCATCATCTTCTTCTTCTTCTCTTTCTTCATCTCCTTCTCCTACACCTCCTTCTTATTCTTCTCTTCCATATTTTTCTTCTGCTTCTTCTTCTCTTTGTTCCTCTTCTTCTTCTTTCTTCTTTCTTCTTTCTTCTTTCTTCATTAATTCTTCTTCGTTCTTCTTTCTTCTTTCTTCATCTATCTTTTTCTGCCTCTTCTTCTTCTTCCTCCTCCTCTACTTCTTCTTCTTCTTCCTCTTACGCTTCTTCATCTTCCTCTTCTTCTTGCTCTTCTTCTTAATCATCTTTATCCTTTTCTTCTTCTGTGTTTCTTGTTCTTCTTCTTCTTCGCATTCTTCTTCTTCGTCTTGTTCTTCTTCTTCTTTGAAATCCTCTTTTTCTTCTACTTCTTCTTCGTCTTCATCTTCTTCTTCTTCCTCTCTTGTTCAACTTCTTCGTCTTGTTCTTATTCTTCCTTTCTTCTTCGTCCGCTTCTTCTTATTCTTCTTCTTCTATTCTTTTCTCTTCTTCTTCTTCTTCTTCTTCTTTTGCTTCTTCTTCTTCTTTTTCCTCTTCTCTTGTTCTTCTTTTCCTTCTTCTTCCGCGTCTTCTTTTTCCACTTCTTCAACTTCTTCTTCTTATTCTTATTCCTCTTCTTCTTCTTCTCCTCCTTCTTTTTCTTCATCTTCTTCTTCTTTTTCATCAACTTCTTATTCTTCTTCTTTTTTCTTATTATTTCTAATCTTTAATCGCTATCCCTAATCCTTATTCTCCAATCTCTAATCCTTAATCTTTAATCCCTAATCCCTAATAATTAATCCCTTAATTCTTAATCCCTAATCATTAATCCTTTAATCTTTAATGTCTAATCCCTAATCTTTCAAACCTAAATCTCTAATCCCTAATCCCAATCCTCTAATCACAAATCCCTAATTTGTCTCTTCTGTCTCTTCCTTATTTACTTCTTGTTCTTCTTCTTCTTCTTCCTTTTCCTCTTTTCTTCTTCTTCCTTTTGTTCTTCTTCTTCTTCCTCATCTTTGTCTTCTACTTCTTCCTCTTCTTCCACATTTTCCCCTTCTTCTTTTTCTTCTTCTACTTATTCCTCTTCCTCTTCTTCTTTCTCTTCTTCTTCTTCTTCTTCTTTTTCTTCTTCTTCTTATTTTTCTTCTTCTTCTTCCCCCTCTTCTTCTTCGTCGTCATCTTCTTCTTGCTCTTCTTCTTTTTTCTCTTTTTCTTCTTCTTGTTCTTTTTCTTCTTGTTCTTTTTCTTCTTCTTCTTCTTCCTCCTCCTCTACGTGTTTTTCTTTTTCTTCTTCTTCTGCTCCTTCTTATCCTTCTTCTTCGTTTCTTTTTCCTCTTCTCCTTCTTCTTCTTCCTTTTCTTCTTGTTCTTGTTCTTCTTCTTCTTCATCGTCTTCTTCCTCCTATTTTTCTTCTTCTTCCTCTTCTCCTTCTTTTTCTTCTTCTTATTCTTTTTCCTTTTCTTCTCCTTCTTCTTCTTACATCATCTTCCTCTTCTTCTTCTTTTTCTTCTTCATCTTTCCCTTTTGCTTCTTCTTCTTCTTCTTCTTTCATCACATTCTTCTTCCACTTCTTCACCTCCCCCTTCTTCATTTTCTTACACTTCTCATTCTCCTTCTTCTTTCTCCCTAATCCTTAATTCTTATTCCCTTTATCTC
>JAIUJO010001346.1:330000-412500 GCA_023846275.1 Vanilla planifolia
TTCTACTTCCTTCTTGTTTCCTTCTTCCTTCTTCTTTGTTCCTTCTTCCTTCTAGCTTCTTGTTCTTCCTTCTTCCTTCTTGCTTCTCGCTTCTTTCTTCTTCCTTCTTCCTTCTTCTTTCTTTATTTTTTCTTCTTTTCTCTATCTTTTTCTTCTTTCTTCTTTCTTCTTTCTTCTTTCTTCTTTCTTCTTTCTTCTTCTTTTTTCTTCTTTCTTATTTCTTCTTCTTTCTTTCTCCTTTTTTCTTTCTTTTTCTTCTTCTATCATAATCATCATTTTCTTCTTCTTCTTCTTCTTCTCCATTTTCTTCTTCTTCTCCTTCTTCTTTATCTTGAAATAACAATCCCTAATCCTGTATACCCTTATCAATAAAACCTAATCTATAATCCCAAATCCCTCTCTCCTTAATCTCTAATCCCAAATCCTCTAATTGCTAATCCCCATTGTCAAATCCGTAATCCCTATTAACTAATCCTTAATATTTAATCTTTAATCCATCCCTAATCCATAATCCTTTGTCCCTAACCCTAATCCTTAAACCCTAAACAAAAATCCTTAATCCCTAATACCTAATCCTTAACCTTAATCTTTAATATCTAATTCTTAATCTCTAATTCTTAATTCTTAATCCCTAAGCCCCAATCCTCGATCTGAAATCCCTAATCCTTAATCGTAATATTTAATCCTTAATGCCTTAATCAATAACTCCTAATTTATGATCGCTAATCTAATCCCTAATCCCTAAATCTTAATCCTAATTCCCAAATACTTATTACCTAATCCCTAATCTATAAACCTTGACCCGAATCACTAATCCTTAATCCCTAATTCCTTCTTCTTCCTCTTCTCCTTCCTATTCCTCTTCTTTCTCTTCTTCTTCTCTTACTACTTCTTTCATTCTTCTTCTTCTTATTCCTCTTCTGCTTCTCCTTCTTCTACTCCTTGTTCCTCTTCTTCTTCTTCTTCTTCTTCTACTTCATCTTACTCACTAATCTGATCCCTATTATGATATTTTAAATCCTTATTCCCAAATCCCTAAACCCTAACCCTAATTATTAATTTGTAGTCCTAAATCTTTAATCCATAAACCGTAATCTCTAATCCTTAATCCCTTATCCATAAATCAAAATCCCTCCCTCCCCAAAACATAACCCCAATCCCTAATATCTAATTCTTAATCTTTAACCCATCGCCCACAACTCTGTAAAATATCTACTTCTTCCTCCTCTTCTCCTTCATTCTCTTCTTCCTTTCCTTCTTCCTTGCGCTCTTCTTCTTCATATTCCTCTTCCTCTTCTTCTACTTTCTCTTCTTCTTCTCCCTGTACCTCTTTCTCTTCTTATTATTCTTCTTCTATTTCTTCTTCCTCCTCTTCTTCCTCTTCTTCTTCTTCTTCTATCAGTCCTTCTTAGTCTTCATCGTCCACTTCTTCTTCTTCTTGCCTTCTCCTTCTTCTTCTTCTTCCTCTTCTTCTTCCTCTTGTTCTTCTTCTCCTTCTTGTTCTTCATCTTACACTTCTTCTTCTCCTTCTTCATCTTCATCTTCTTCTTTTTCTTGTTCCTATTCTTCTTCTTCTTCGACCTCAATCTCTACTTCTTCTTCTTCTTCTTTTTCTTCTTCTTTTTCTTCTTCTTCTTTTTCTTCTTCTTCAACTACTTCTACTACTTGTTCCTCTTCTTCTTTCACTTCTTCTTCTTCTTCATCTCTTCTTCTACATCTTTGATTTCTTCTTCTTTGGTTTCCTTTTAATCGTAATATTTTTTTTCTTCAACATCTTCTTTGTCACCTTGTTCTTCTTCTTCTTCTTCTTCTCTTCTTCTTCTTCTTCTTCTTCCTCTTCCTCCTCCACCTCTTCTTCTTCCACTTCTTCCTTTTCTTCTTGTTCTTCATATTCCTCTTCTTCTTCTTTGTCTTCTTCTTCTTCTTTTTCTTCATTTTGTTCTTCTTTTCTTCTTCTTCTTCTTCAACATCATCATCATCTTCTTCTTCTTCATTGCCTTCGTCCTCTTCTCTTCTTCATCGCCTTCCCTTATCTTCTTCTAACTCCTTTCCACATCATCTCCTTTCTTCTTCTACTTCATCATCGTCTTCCTTCTTCGTTCTTCCATCATCTCTCTCCCTTCGATTTTCTTTTCCTCTTTCTTTTCTTTCTTTTCTCCTTCTTCTTCTCTCTTCTCTTCTTTTCCTTCCTTCTTCTTCTTGTTGTTCCTCTTCTTCATTTCTTCTTCTTCTTTTTCTTCATCACCTTCTCCTTCTTTCTTCTTCTTCTACTTCCTTTTCCATTCTTCTTCTTCTTCTACTACTAATACTACTACTTCCTTTTTTTCTTCTTCTTCCTCTTCTTATTTTTCTTTTTCTTCTTCTGCTTCTTCTTCTTCTCCTTCTTCTTCTCTTCCTCTTATTCTTCCTTTTCTTATTCTTCTTCTTCTTTTCTTCATTTTTTCTTCCACCTCTTTTTCTTGTTCTTCTTCTTTTATTTCTTTCTATTCTTCTTATTCTCATTCTTCTCCTACTACTACTTTTTCTTCTTCTTCTTCTTCTTCTTCATCTTTTTCTTATTCTTCTTCCTCGCTTATTCTACTTCATCATCAATCTTCTTCTTCTTCTTCTTCTTCTTCTTCTTATTCCTCCTCTTCTTCTTCTTCATCTTCTTCTTCTTCTTCTTCTTCTTCTTCTTCTTCGATTTCCTCTTCTTTCTCTTGTTGTTCTTCTTCTTCATTGTCTTCTTCTACTTCCTCTTCTTTTCTTCTTCTTCTTCTTTTTCTTTTTCTTCTTCTTCTTCTTTTAGTTCTTTTTTTCCATTTCTTCTTCTTCTTCATCATCAACTTCTTCTCATTCCTCTTTTACTTCTTCTTCTTCTATTTCTTTGTCATCTTCGTCTTCTTCTTCTTCTTCTTCCTCATCATCTTCTTCTTCTTCATCTTCCTCTTCATCCTCCTCTCCTTCTTCTTCCTCTTCCTTTTCTCCTTCTTCTTCCCTTTCCTCTTCGTCTTCTCTTACCTCTTCCTCTTTCTCTTCCCCATCCTTTTCCTCTTCCTCTTCTTGTTCTTCTTTTTCTTTGTCATCTTCTTCCTTCTTCTATCTTCCATCTTCCTTATTCCTTCTTCCCTATTTCTTCCTTCTTCCTTCTTCCTTTTCCTTCTTCCTTTTTCCTTCTTCTTTCTTCATTCGTCTATCTATTTCTGACTTCTTCTCACTTCTTTCATCTTTCTTCTTTCTTCGCCTTTCTACTTCTTCTTTTTCTTCTTCCTCAACTTCACCTTATTCTTCTTCTTTGTTTTTTACTTCCTCATCTTCTTCTTCTTCTTCTTCTTCTTCATCTTCTAGTTCTTCTTCTTCTTCTTCTTCCCCTTATTATTTTTTTTATTACTATTATTATTCTCCGTCTTCGTCTTCTTCCTCTTAATCTTTTTCCTCTTCTTCTTATTCTTCTTCATCTTTTTCTTCGTCTTTGTGTACTTCTTCTTCTTCTTATACTATTACTTCTTTTTCCTCTTCGTCTTCCCCTTCTTCTTCCTCTTCCTCTTCTTCTACTACTACTACTTCACCTTCTTTTTCTCTTCTTCTTCTTGCTCTTATCCTTCTCCTTCTTCTTTCTCCTTAATACTTAACCCTTAATTCCTAATCCTTAATCTCTAATTCTTAATCCCTAATCTCAAATTCCTAATCCCTAATCCTTAATCCATAATCCCTAATCTCTATTCTCAAATCCTTATCTTCAATTCTAAATCCAAAATCTCTAATCCATAATAAATAATCCTAAAACCTTAATCCTTAATCCCTAATGCTTAATACAAAATCCTTAACCTTTTAATCCCTCATTTCCAATCCCTAAACCATAATTTAATCCCTAATACCTAATTCTTAATTTTTTCCCCAAATCCCTATCACCTAATCCCTAATCCCTAATCTAAATCTTAAGCCATATTCCTAATTCTTAATCCCGAATCCGTAATCCCTAAACCCTAATCCTCTATCCTTAATCCCTAATCGATAAATTTAAACCCCCCTCCTAACGTGTTATCCCCAATTCTAATACCTAATTCCTAATCTATAGAACGTCGCCCATTACTCTATAATTTGTCTTCTACTTCTTCTTATTCTTTCTCTTCTTCTTCTTTCTCTTTTACTTTTTCTTTGCCTTGTCCTCTTCTTATTGTTCTTCCTCAATCTTCCTCATCTATCTCTTCTTCTTCTTCTTCTTCCTCCTCCTCCTCCGCTTCCACTTCTTATTCTTCGTCTTCTTTTTCTTCTTCCTCCTCTTCTTCCCCTTCTCTTCTTCTTCTTCTTCTTCATTCATCATCGTCATAATCATCATCTTCTCCTTCTTCTTCATCGTCTTCATCCTCTTCTTCTTCTTCTTCCACTTCTCCTTAACTTCTTCTACCTCCTCTTCCTATTCCTCTCCATCATCATCTTCTTCTTCTACTTCTTCATCTTCTTCCTTCTTCCTTCTTCTTTCTTCTTTCTTCTATCTTCTCTCTTCCTTTTTTTTCTTTCTTCTTTCTTCTTCTTTCTTTTTCTTCTTCTTCTCCTTCTTCCCTTCTTCTTCTTCTTCTTCTTCTTGTACCTCTTCTTCATTGTCTTCTTCTTCTTTGTTTCATCTTCTTCTTCTCCTTCATCTTCTCCTTCTTCTCTTCTTCTTCTTCTTCTTTTTCTTCTTCTTCTTCTACTTCCTCTTCCCATTCTTCTTCTTGTTCTTCTTCTTCTTGTACTACTACTACTACTTCTTCTTCCTCTTCTTGTTCTTCCTCTTCTTATTCTTCTTATTCTTCTTCTACTACTACTTCATCCTCCTCTCCTTCCTCTTCTCTTCTTCTTATTTTTCTTTTTCTTATTCCTCTTCTTCTTCTTCTTCTTCCTTGTCCTCCTCTTTTTCTCTTCTTCTTCTTTTATCTCTTCCTCTTCTTCTTATTCTCATTCTTCTTCTTCTACTACTTTTTTTCTTCTCCTTCTTCTTCTTCTTCTTTTCACTTCTTCTACTTCATCTTCTTCTTCATCATCTTCTTCTTCTTCACCTCTTCTTCTCTTCTTCTTCTTCTTTGATTTCCTCTTCTTCCTCTACTTCCTCTTCTTCTTCTTCTTTGTCTTCTTGTACTTCCCTCTTCTCTTCTTCTTCTTCTTGTTCTTCTTCCTTGTCTTCTTTTTCCACTTCTTCTTCTTCTTCTTCATAAACTTCTTCTCATTCCTCTCCTACTTCTTCTTCCTTTTCTTTTACTTTTTCTTTTTCTTCTTCACCTTTACTTCTTCCTCATCATCATCATCTTCTTCTTCTTCCTCTTCTTCCGCTTCATCTTCTTCTTCTTCTTCTTCCATTTCTCCTTCTTCATCCTTTCCTCTTCTTCTTCTCCTACCTCTTCCTCATTCTCTTCGTCTTCCTTTTCCTCTTCCTCTTCTTCTTCTTCTTCTTGCTTCGTCTATCTTCCATCTTCCATATTCCTTTTTTCCTTATTTTTTCCTTCTTCCTTCTTCCTTTTCCTTCTTCCTTCTTCCTTCTTTCTTCCTTCACCCATCTTCTTTCTTTCTTCTTCTACATTCTGCTTCTTCTCTTTCTTCTTCTTTCTCATCTTCTTCTTATTCTTCTTCTTCATTTTTTTACTTCCACTTCTTCTCTTCTTCTGGTTCTTCTTCTTCTTCTTTTTCCTCTTATTATTATTATTATTCTACATCTACGTCTTCTTTCTCTTCTTCTTTTTCCTCTTCTTCTACTTCTTTGTCTTCTTCTTCTTTCCATTCTTCTTCCTCTTCTTCGTCCTCTACTTGTTTTTCTTCTTTTTCGCCTTCTTCTTCTTCTACATCTTCTTCTACGCCTTCTTATTCTTATTCTTCTTCCTCTTTTATTTCTCTTTCTTCAATTTCTTATTCTTCTTCTCCTTCTTCTCCTCCTTCTTTTTCTTCTTCTTCTTCTTCTTCTTCTTCTTCTTTTTCTCCTTCTTTTTATTATTATTATTCTTCTTTTTCTATTTCTTATTTCCTTCATCATCATCATTATCATCATCATCTTCTTCATCTGCTTCTTTTTCCTCTTCGTCTTCCTTTTCTTCTTCCTCTTCTTCTTCTTCTACTACTACTACTTTACCTTCTTTCTCTTCGTCTTCTTCTTGATCTTATCCTTCTCCTTTTTCTTTTGCCCTAATACTTAATCCTTCATTCGTAATCCTTAACCTTTAATACCTAATCCCTAATCTCAAATTCTTAATCCCTAAACTTAATCCATAACACCTAATCTCTAATCCCTAATCCTTGTCTTGAATTCCTAATCCAAACTCTCTAATTCTCTAATCCCTAATAGGTAATCCCAAAACCTTAATCCTTAATCCCTAATACTTAATACTAAACCCTTAATCTTTTAATCCCTTATTTCTAATCTCTAATCCATAATATAAACCCTAATATCTAATTCTTAATTTTTTTCTCAAATCCTTATTACCTAATCCCTAATCTTTAACCCTAAGACTTATTCCTAATTCTTAATCCCAAATCCCTAATCCCTAAGCCCTAATCCTTTATCCATAATCCCTAATCGATAAATCTGAATCCCTCCCTCCCTAATGGGTTATCGCCAATCCCTAACACCTAATTCCTAATAATTAGGATGTCGCCCAATACTTTATGATCTTTCTTCTTCTTCTTCTTCTTCTTCTTTCTCTTCTTGTTCTTTCTCTTTTCTATTTTCTATTACCTTGTCCTCTTCTTGTTCTTCTGTCTATTCTTTCCCATCTTCCTCCTCCTCTTCTTCTTCTTTCTTCTTCCTCCTCCTCCTCTTCCTCTTCTTATTCTTTGTCTTCTTTTCCTTCTTCCTCCTCTTCTTCCACTTTTTCTTTTTCTTCCTCTTCTTCTCCTTCTTCGTCTCCTTCTTATTCATCTTCCTCTTATTCTTCTTCTTCTTCTTCTTCTTCCTTTTCTTCTTCTTCTTCGTCATTCTTTTTTTCTTCTACTTCTTCTTCACCTTCCTATTCTTCTTACTACTCTTCTACTTCTTTTCCTTCTCTTCTACTTCATTTTCATGTTGTTCTTTTTCTTCTTCTTCTACTTGTTCTTCTTCATCTACTTCTTCTTCTTCTACTTCATCTCTTCTTCAACTTCTTTGACTTCGTCTTCTTCTTCTTCGATTTCCTCTTCATCTTCTTCTTTTCCTTTCTTCTTCTTCTTCTTCCTTCTTCTTCTTCATCTTCTTCTTCTTCTTCTTCTTCTGTTCTTCTTCTTTGTCTTATACTTCTTCTTCTCTACTTCTTCTTCTTCTCATTCTTCTTTCTCCTCTTCCTCCTCTTCCTCTCCTCTACTTCTTCTTTTCCTTTTCTTTCTTCTTCTTATTCTTCTTCTTCCTTCTCATCTTCTACTTTTCCTTCTTCGTCTTCATTTTCTTCTTCTTTTTCTTCTTCATCTTCTTCTTCATCTTCTTCTTCTTCTTCATCTCCTTCTTGTACTTCTTCATCTTCTTCATCTTCTTCTTCTTCATCTTCTTCCTCTTCTTCTTCTTCTTCCCCTTGCACTTCATCTTCTTCTACATTCTTCTCTTCCTCTCTGTCTTCCTCTTCCACTTCTTCTTTTTCTTCTTCTTCTTCTTCTTCTTCTACTATTTTTCATCTTCATCTTCTTCCTACGTCTTTCTTCCTTCTTCTTTCTTCTTTCTTCCATTTTCTCTCTGCCTACTTTTTTTTTCTTTCCTCTTTCTTCTTCTTTCTTACTCTATTTCTTCTTCTTCCTCTTGTTATTCTTCTTCTTCTTGTTCTTACTTACTTCTTCTTCTTCTACTACTACTATTACTTCTACTTCTTCTTCTTCCTATTCTTCTTCCTCTTATTTTTCTTCTTCTTCTTCTTCATCTACTCTTCCTCTTCTTCTCATTCTCCTTCTTCTTCTTCCTCTTATACTACTTCTTTTTCTTCTTTTACTTCTTCTTTTTGTCTTCTTCTTCTTCCTCTCTTCTTCTACTTCTTCATCTTCTTCCTCCTTTTCTTCTTCTTCTTCCTCTTCTTCTTGTTCTTCTTCGTCTTCTATTTCCTCTCCTTCCTCGTCTTCTTCTTCTTCTTTGTCTTCTTCTACCTCCTCTTCTCTATTTGTTCTTCTTCATTTTCTTCTTCTTCTTCTTCCATGACTTCTTTTTCCACTTCGTCTTCTTCATAATCTTCACCAACTTCTTATTCCTCTCCTACTTCTTGTCCTTCTTTTTCTTTTCTTCTTCCTCTTCTTCTTGTTATTCTTTCTCAACTTCTTCTTCTATTTGTTTTTCTTCCTCATCTTCTTCTACTTCTTCTTCCCTTTCTCCTTCTTCTTCCCCTTCCTTTTCGTCTTCTTCTACCTCTTCCTCTTTCTCTTCCTCTTCCTTTTCCTCTTCCTCTTTTTTCTTCTTCTTCTTCTTCCTCTTCCTTCTTCTATCTTCCAACTTCCTTATTCCTTCTTCCTTCTTGTTTCTTCCTTCTTCCTTCTTCTTTTCCCATCTTCTTTCTTCGTTGTCTTTCCTCCTTCTCCCATCTGCTTTCTTCCTTCTCCTTTCTTCTTTCGCCTTTCTTATTTCTTCTTGTTTCTACTTTTTCCTTCCAATTCTTTGTTTTCTTCGTCTTCGTCTTCCTCATCTTCTTCTTCTTCTTCTTCTTCTTCTTCTTCTTCTTCTTTCTCTTCTTCTTATTATTATTATTACGATGGCTATTAAATTATTCTACTTCTTCTTCTTCTCCTTCTTCTTTTTTGTCTTCCTCTACTTCTTCTCTTTCTTCTTCTTCATCGTCTTCTTCTTCTTCTTCTTCTTCGTGTTCTTCTTCCTCTTCTTCTTCTACTTTATTTTTCTTCTTTTTCTTCTTCTTCTTCCTCTTCTTCTTCTTCTTCTCACTCTTATTCTTATTGTTCATTCTCTTCTATTTCTTTTTCTTTTATTTTCTCTTCTTCTCCTCCTTCTTCTCCTTCTTCTTTTATTTCTTCTTCTTCTACTTCTTCTTCTCCTCCACCTTTCTCTTATTCCTCTTCTTCTTCTTCTACTACTTCTACTTCTTCTCTTTTTCTTATTCTTCTTATTCTTCATCTTCTTCTTTTTCTTCTTCTTCTTCTTCCTCTTCATCGTCACTTTCCTCTTCGTCTTCTTATTCTTCTTCTACTACTACTACTTTGCCTTCTTTTTCTTCTTCTTCTTACTCATGTCCTTCTTTCTCCCTAGTCCTTAATCTCTAATTCCTAATTCCTAATCTTTAATACCTAATTCCTAATCTCTAATCCTTATTCCTTGATCCATAATCCTTAATCTCTAATCTCTCATCTTTGTCTTCAATTCCTAATCCTAAATCTCTAATCTTTAATCCCTAATTCATAATCCCAAAACCTTAATCCTTAATCCCTCATAAATAATACTTAATCCTCAATCCCTTATTTTGATTCTCTAATCTTGAATCCCTAATTTAATCCCTAATACCTAATTCTTATTTCTTTTTCCCAAAGCTTTATTATCTAATCCGTAGTCCCTAAACCCTAACCCTAATTCCTAATTCTTATTTCCAAACCCCTTATCCCTAAACTGTTACACTCTTGTGTTTGATGAGTCAAGCATAAATGTTTATATTTTATTTAGGCTTGATTTAAGTAAAATTGTTAATATTTAATTAAATCAAGCCATGTATTTCACATGTCTGAAATAGTGGTCTCTAAGTACCTTCAAGCCATGGCATACTTCAAGGAAATTTGAGATATGTACTAGAATTTTCATATTTGAGTTTTTATTAATTTTCTTGAAATTGAGATGTCCAATTTTTGAGATTATGAGACACACTAGTATTATTAATATTTAAAAATGTTATAAAATTAATAATTGTTGAATTTTGATTTTTGGGCCAAGCTTTATTGACAAAAAGTATAGATATTGGTATTTGATTTTTTAAAATTATTTAGGAATTATTTTTCATAAATTTTTTTTTATAGACATTTAGAAAACTTATAATACTATGATAATATAAAATTATTTTGGTAGACTTATATTTAAAATTTTAGCACAAAAATTCTTCCAATCAACCTTAAAACAGCTTAAGTCTCGGGAAAATTCACTGTAGCACTGCGCGGGCCGACTCGTCATGCAATTAGCCCGTCCAGGTCTTTTAGAAATTAAAAATTTGTTGACCCAAAAAGGGCGAGCCAAGACTGCCCAAAGCCTGCTGAGAGGAGCACGGCGAGGTCAAACTACAGCGGTGGTCAACGGTCAAATGAACAGTGCTTTGCTAAGCCAAGCCCGCCAAAAGCCCGCAGAGAGGAGCTCGGCTAGGTCAAACTACAGCGATGGTCAACGGTCAATGAACAGTGCATGGTCAAGTCAACCCGACCAGGTGATGAAATCCTAGTCTTTTTCTCTCCTCTTCCCCTTCTCTTTCTCCTTCATTTTCTATATCTACTTCACCTTCTCCTACTCCTCCATCTCGTTCTCTTTCTTCGTCTCTTTCTCCTTCTCTTTCTACTTCTCCTTCTACTTAACCTCCTCCTCCTTCTCCTTCTCCTTCTTCTTGTTCTTCCCCTTCTTCAACTAATTCTTCTCACCCTTTACTCTTTTATTTCTTCTTTTTTTTCTTCTTTTTCTTCTCTTTTGCCTTGTTCTTCTTCTTCTTCTTCTTCTTCTTCATCTTCTTCTGCTTCTTCTTCTTCTACTTCTTCTTCTTCTTTTTCATCCTCTTTTCTTCTTATTCCTCTTTTTTTCTTCTTCATCTTCCTCTTCTTCTTCTTCGTCTTCTACTATTTCCTCATCATCCTCTTCTTCTTCTTCTTCTTCTTCAATTTTTTTACCTTCAACTTCTTCTTCTTCTTCTTTCTCTTCTCCTTCTTCTTCTCCTTCTTCTTCTTCTTCCTCATCATCATCATCTTCTTCTTGTTGTTCTTCCTCTTCTTCTTTTTCTTTTTCTTTTTCTTCTTCTTCTTCTTCCTTATTTTTTCTTCCACTTCTTCTTCCTCTTAATTTGCATCTTCTTTTTCTTCTTCTTCTTCTTCGGCTTCTTTTTTTTCTTCTTCCTCTTATTCTTTTTCTTCCTTTTCATCTTCTTTTTCTTCAGCTTCTTCTCCTTCTTCTTCTCATTGTTCTTCTTCTTCTTGTTCTTCTCCTTCTCCTTCTTCTTCATAATCCTTAATCTATATTCTTTAATCCTTACTCCTTAATCCTTCCATTTCTATTCTCTCATCCTTAAATTTGTAATCCCTAATCCATCCCACTTTAATCACTAATCCATTAACCCTATTCCCTAATCCTTAATCCTTAATCCCTAATTCTGAATCTCTAATTCTTAATCGATCCTTAATATATAATCCCTAATCCTTAATCTCTAATTTCTAATCTCTATTCTTTAAACCCTAATCTCTAATACTTAATCCCTGACGCGCAATCTTTAATCTATAATCTATAATCCTAAATCCCTAATCACTAATCCCTAATCTTTAATTCTTAATCCTTAAACCTTAATCCCTAATACCTTATCTCTAATTCTTAATCCTAATCTATATTCCATAATGATTAGTCTCTAATCTGTAATCATTTATCCCTAATCTTTAAGCTCTTATCCTAGTCCAAATTACTAAATCTCTAATACCTAATCCCTAATCTCTAACATATAATCTGGAATCATGAATCCCTTATCACTAATTTCTAATCCTTAATCCTTAATCTCTAATTCATCTTTATTCCTTAATCCTAATCCTTAATCCCTAATCCCTATTACTTATTCCATAATCCTTAATCCTTAAGTTCTAATCCTTAATCCATAATTCATAATCCTTAATCCCTAATCTTTCATCCGTAATCTTTAATCTCTAATTTGTAATCCATAATCCTAAATCCCTAACACTTAATCCCATATTTATCCCTCCTTAATCCCTAATCCATCTATTCTTCCTCTTTTTCTTCTTCTCCGTCTTCTTCTTTTACATCTTCAACATCCTGCTCTTCTTCTTCTACTTCTCCTTCCCCCCTTCTTTTTTCTTCTTCTTCATCATCATCATCATCTTCTTCTTCTTCTTCTTCATCATCTTCTTCTTCTCCTTCTTCTTCTTGTACTACTTCTTCCTCCTCCTCTTCTTCATTTTCTCCATTTTTGTCTTTTTTTGTAATTCTTCTTCCTCTTCTTGTTCTTCTTCTACTTCTTTTTGTTCTTCTTCTTCTTCTTCTCCTTCTTCTTCTCCTTCTTCTTCTCCTTCTTCTATTTCATCTTCTTCTTCTTCTTCTTCTTCACCTTCTCCTTCTTCTTATCCTCGTCCTCCCTATCTTTCACCTTCTTCTTCTATTTTTCCTTCTCCTTCTATTTCTCCTTCTTCTGCTCCATCTCTTTCTCCTTCTCCTCCTCATTCTCTCTTTCCCCTTTCTTCTTAATCACTAATAATTAATTTATCACTAATTATTGATCCTTAATCTATAATCCCTAACCTTTAATCACTATTCTCTTATCTATAATCAATAATCCTTAATCACTAATCCCAAATCCGTAATCATTAATCACTAATCTCTAATGCTAAAAAAAATAATATCATTATCTTTAATCCTTAATCTCTAACCTTGAATTATAAATTTTACATCCTTAATCTCTAATCCCTAATATCTAATCATTAATCCCTATTCCTTAAACCCTAATACCTAATCTTAAAACAATAATCTCTAATCCTTAATCTTTATTAATTAATCCCTTAATTCTTAACCCCTAACTTCTAATCGATAATCATTAATCTCTTCATCTATAATCCCTAATCGCTATTCCATAATACCTTATACATAATCTTTAATCTTTATTACTTATTCCTTAATCCTTTTGCCCTAACACCTAATTCTTAAACCTCAATCCTTAATTTCTATCTCCAAAATCCCTAATCCCTCTCTTCCTAATCTTTAATCCATTTTCTCTGATACTTAATCCCTAATCCTCTATTCCATAATACTTAATCCCTAATCCTTAATCCCAAACTATTAATCTATAATCCATCTCTTCTTCCTCTTCTTCTTCTACTTCTTTTTCTTCTTCCTCTTCTTCTTCTTCTTCCACTTCTTCTGCTTCTTCCTCGCCTTCTTTTTCTTCTTCTTCTTCTTCTACTTCTTCTACTTCTTCTTCTTCCTCCAATTTTATTTCTTCTTCTTCCCCTCCACCTTCTCTAGCTTCTTGTTCTACTTCTTCTTCTTCGTTCACTTTTTCTTTTTCTTCTTCTTCATCTTTTTCTTATACTTCCACTTCTTCTTCTTCTTCTTCTTCTCCTTCTCCTTCCTCTTCTTCTACTTCTTCTATTTCTACTTCTTCTACTAGGTCTCCTCATCTTCCTCTTCATCATCATCATCATCATCATCATCATCATCTTCTTCTTCTTCTATTTTTTCTTGTTCTTCTTTTTCTTCTTCTTTGTCTTCTACTTCTTCCTCTTCCTCTTTCCCTTCTTCTTTCTCTACTTATTTTTCATCTTCCTCTTCTTCTTCTTCTTCTTATTCTTCTTCTCTTTTTCTTCTTCATCTTCTTCCTCTTCCATTTCTTCTTCTTTTTCTTCTTCTTCTTCTTCTCCTTCTCCTTCCTCTTCTTGTTCTTTTATTTCTGCTTCCTCTTTTTCTTCCTTTTCTTCTTCTTCTTCAACTTCTTCTTCTTGTTCTTCTTCTTCTACTATTACTACTTCTTTACTTACTTCTTCTTCCTACTCTTCTCCTTCTTCCTCTTTTTCTTCTTCTTCTTCTTCTTCTTCTCCTTCCTCTTCTTCTTCTTCTTCTTCTTCTACTTCCTCTTCTTCTTCTTATTCTTCTTCCTCTCATCCTTCGTCTTGTTGTTCTTATCCTCTCCTTCTTCTTCTTCTCCTTATTCTTCTTCTTCTACTACTTCTTCTTCCCCTTGTTCTTCTTGTTCTTCTTCTTCTCATTCTTTTTATTTGTAATGCATAATCCATGTTATCTAGTCCAACCTCCATATCCCTCCTTACCTAATCTCTAATCTATAATCTTTAATCAATCCCTTTGTAATCCCCAATCCTTAATCATTAATAAAAAATCCTTAATCGCTAATCCTTAAAACTTAATCTCTAAACTTCAATCCTAAACCTCTAATCCCTTAACCATAATCCTTAATACCTAATCCCTCCTTTCTAATCACTTATCAGTAATCCTTAATCCCTAATCCTTAATCTCTTATCCCGAATTCCTAATCCTTAATCTAATTGCCTAATCTCTAATCCCTAATCTCTAATCCTTAACCCTTCTATCTATTTCCCAATCCATAATCCTAACTACTTAATCCTTATTACTTAATCCTTAATCCCTAATCTCTAATCCTTAATCATTGATATTTTTATCTCTAATACATAATCCTTAATCCCTCTTACTTATTCATTAATCCATACTCCCTAATCTGTAATCCATAATCCCTAATTGATAATCCTTATTCCTTAATCTCCAATCCCTACACTTTGATTCTAACACTTAATCCCAAATTTCTTTCTCTTTAATCTCTAATGAGTAATCCTTTATCCATCTATTCTTTCTCTTTTTCTTCTTCCTCCTCCTTTTCTTCTTCTTATTCTTCTTCTTCTTCTTTCTCTTCTTTTTCTTCTTCCTCGTCTTCATCTTCATCCTCATCTTCCTAATCTTGCTCTTCTTCTTCTTCTTCTTCTTCCTCTTCTTGTTCTTCTTTTTCTTCCTCTTCCTCTTCTTCTTTTTCTTTCTATTCTTCTTCATCATCATCTTCCTCTTCTCCTTCTCCTTTTTGTTGTCGTTCTTCTTCTTCTACTTCTTCTACTTCGTCCTCTTCTTCTTCTTCTTTTCTTCATTTTCTTCTTTTCTTATAATTCTTCTTTCTCTTCTTCTTCCTCTTCTACTTCATCTTCTTCTTCTTCTTCTACTATTACTACTTCTTGTTGTTGTTCTTCTTCTACTATTACTACTTCTTGTTTTTCTTCTTCTTTTATTTCTTTTTCTTCTTCTTTCTCTGTCATCTCTTTCTCATTTTTCTTCTTCTTCTTTCTCTTCTTTTCTCCTTCTCCTTCTCCGTCTCCTGCTTCTCATTATGTTTCAACTTCTCCTTACACTCCTCCTTATCATTCTTCTTCTCATTCTCACTCTCCTTCTCTTTTTCCTTCTCTTTCTTATTCTTTGTCTCCTTCTCTTTTTTCTCCTTCTTTTTGTCCTTCTCCTTCCCCTTCTCTTTCTTCTACTTTTTCTTCTTCTCCTTTTTTTCTACTTCTTTCTCCTTTCTTGTTTCTTGTTTCTTCTTTCTTCTTTTATCTTTGTTCTTCCATCTCGCTTATCCTTTCTTCTTCATCTATCTTCTTTATTCTTTTGCTTTCTTCTTTATTCTTCCTCTTCTTCTTCTTCTTCCACTTTTTCTTTCTTATCTCCTTCTTCTTCTTTTTTTTCCTTAATCGTTAATTCCTAATCAATGATCCATAACCTTTAATCCCTAATCCTCAATCTTTAATCCTTAATCTCTAGTCCTTAATTTTTTCTTCTTCTTCTTTTTCTTTTCTCATTCTTCTTCTCCTTCTCCTTCTTCTCATTATCTTTGAGCTTCTCCTTCCCCTCCTCCATATCATTCTCCTACTCATTCTCACTCTCCTTCTCTTTTTCCTACTCTTTTTCATTTTCTATCTCCTCTTTTTGCTCCTCTTTGTCCTCCTTCTCCTTCTCTTTCTTCTTCTTTTTCTTCTTCTCCTTTTTCTTCTACTTCTTTCTCCTTTCTTATTACTTCTTTCTTCTTTCTTCTTTTATCTTTGTTCTTCCTTCTTGCTTATCCTTTCATTCTTCAACTTTCTTCTTTCTTCTTTTCTCTTTCTTTTTTATTCTTCCTCTTCTTCTTCAACTTCCTTTTGTTCTTCTTCTTTTTCCACTTTTTCTTCCTCGTCTTCTTCTTCTTTTTTCTTAATATTTAATCCCTAATCAATGATCCATAATCCTTAATCCCTAATTCTTAATCTTTAATCCCTAATCTATAATCCTTAATCTTTAATCCCTAACTCTTAATCACTAATCCTGAATCCCTAACATTTAACAACTTACCTAATACTAATCTCTTATCTCTAAGCCTTAATCTCTAATCTCTAATACTTTTTTTCTTAATCCCAAATTCTTAATTACTAATCTCTAACCAATAATACCTATCCTCTAATCCATAAACCCTAATCTTAAATTCCTTATCCATAATGATTAATCCCTAATCCCTTACCCTTAATTATTAACTACTTCATCCTTAATCACTAATCCTTAATCATTAATCCTTCATTCTTATTAATTATTCCCTAATTCTTACACTCTAATATATTATCCTTAATCCATAAATCATAATCATAAATAACTAATTCATAATCTCTAATCTCTTATCCCTAATCCTTAATCATTAATCCTTAATGCCTAATACCTAATCCCTCTCTCATTAATCCCTATTAACAAACCTCTAATCCCCAATCCGACCCTCCTGAATCTGTAATCATTATTCCTTAATCGCGAATCACTCGCTCCTTAATCCCTAATCCATAAGCCTTAATCCTTAATCCCTAATCCATCTCTTCTTCATCTTCTTCTTCTTCCTCCTCTTCATCTTCCTCTTCTTCTTCTTCTTCTTTCTCTTCTTCTTTTACTTCTTTATTTTCTTCTTCTTCATATTCCTCTTCTTCTTCTTCTTCTTCCACTTCTTCTTCTTCTTCTACTACTTCTTCTTCTTCTCCTCCTTCTTCTTCTCTTATTCTTCTTATTATACTTCTTCTTCCTCTTCTTCTTCTTCTACTTCTTCTTCTATTTATTCTTCTTTTTCTTCCTCTTCATCTTCTTCTTCTTCTTCTTCATCTCCTTCTCCTTCTCCTTCTTTTTCTGCTTCTCCTTCTCTTTTTCTTCCTCCTTCTCCTCCTTCTCTTTCTCATTTACCTTCTCCTACTCCATCTCCATCTCCTTCTCCTTCTACATTTCCTTCTCCATCTCCTCTTATTCCTTCTCCTTCTTATTCTCCTCCTCCTTCTCCACCTTCTCCTTCTCCTTCCTCTTCTTCTTCTTCTTCTTCTTCTTCTTCTTCTTCTCTCTTCATCTTCTTCTTTCCTCCTTTTCTTGTTCTACTTTTTCTTCTTTTTCCCATTCTTCTTCTTATTCTTCTTATTCATCTTCTATTTCTTCTTCTTCTTCTTCTTCTTCTTCTTCTTCTTGTTCTTCATCTTTTTTTTCTCTATTCTTCTTTTTCTTCTTCACCTTCCTCTTCTTCTTCTTCTTCTTCTTCTTCTTCTACCTTTTCCTCTTCATTTTCCTCTTCAACTTCTTCTTCTTCGACGTTTTCACTTTCTTCTTCGTCTTTCTTTTCTCCTTCTCCTTCTTCTTCTTCTTCTTCTTCTTCCTCCTCTTCTTCACTTTCTTTTTCTTCTTCTTCTTCTTCTTCCTCATTTTCTTCTTCCTCTTCTTCTTCTATTTCTTCTTCCTCTACTTCTTCATCATCCTCTTCTTCTTCTTCTTCTTCTTCTTCTCTTTATTCTTATTCTTATTATTCTTCTAACATTTCTTCTTCTTCTTCTTCTACTTCCACTTCTTGTTCTTCTTCTTCTTCATCTTTTTTTCCTCTATTCGTCTTATTCTTCTTCTTTTTCTTCTTCATCTTCCTCTTCTTCTTCTTCTTCAAATTATTCTACTTCATCTTCCTCTTCTTCATCTTCTTCAATGTTTTCACCTTCTTTTTCTTCTTCTTCTTCATCTTCTTCTTCTTCTTCTACTAGTGCTACTTGTTCTTCCTCTTCTTCTTTTATCTCTTGTTCTTCTTCTTTTTCTTTGTCGTCTTTTCTTCTTTTTCTTCTTCTTCTTTTTCTTTTCTCATTCTCCTTCTCCTTCTCCTTCTTCTCATTATCTTTCAGCTTCTCCTTGCCCTCCTCTATATCGTTCTCCTTCTCATTCTCACTCTCCTTCTCCTTTTCCTACTCTTTTTCATTCTCTATCTCCTCTTTTTCCTCCTCTTTTTCCTCCTCCTTCTCCTTCTCTTTCTTCTTCTTTTTCTTCTTCCCATTTTTCTTCTACTTCTTTCTCCTTTCTTTTTGCTTCTTTCTTCTTTCTTCTTTTATCTTTGTTCTTCTTTCATGCTTATCCTTTCACTCTTCAAATTTCTTCTTTATTCTTTTCTCTTTCTTTTTTATTCTTCCTCTTCTTCTTCAACTTCCTCTTCTTCCTCTTCTTTTTCCACTTTTTTTTCCTCGTCTTCTTCTTCTTTTTCTTAATCGTTAATCCCTAATCAATGATCCATAATCCTTAATCCCTAATTCTTATTCTTTAATCCTTAATCTTTAATCCTTAATCTTTAATCCCTAACTCTTAATCACTAATCCTGAATCCCTAACATTTAACCCCTTATCTAATACTAATCTCTTGTCTCTAAGCCTTAATCTCTAATCTCTAATGCTTTTTTTCTTAATCCCAAATTCCTAATTACTAATCTCTAACCAATAATCCCTATCCTCTAATCCATAAACCCTAATCTTAAATTCCTTATCCTTAATGATTAATCCCTTAATCTTTAATCCCTAATCCCTTATCCTTAATTATTAACTACTTCATCCTTAATCACTAATCCTTAATCATTAATCCTTAATTCTTATTAATTATTCCCTAATTCTTACACTCTAGTATATTATCCTTATTCCATAAAGCATAATCATAAATAACTAATCCATAATCTCAAATCTCTTATCCCTGATCCTTAATCATTAATCCTTAATGCCTAATACCTACTCCCTCTCTTATTAATCTCTAATAACAAACCTCTAATCCACAATCCGTCCCTCCTGAATCTGTAATCATTATTCCTTAATTGCGAATCACTCGCTCCTTAATCCCTAATCCATCTCTTCTTCATCTTCTTCTTCTTCTTCCTCCTCTTCATCATCTTCTTCTTCTTCCTTTTCTTCTTTTACTTCTTTATTTTCTTCTTATTATTTATTTTCTTCTTCTTCATATTCCTCTTCTTCTTCCACTTCTTCTTCTTCTACTATTTCTTCTTCTCCTCCTTCTTCTTCTATTATTCTTCTTATTCAACTTTTTCTTCCTCTTCTTCTTTTTCTACTTCTTCTATTTATTCTTCTTCTTCTTCCTCTTCATCATCTTCTTCTTCTTCTTCATCTCCTTCTCCTTCTTTTTCTGCTTCTCCTCTTTTTCTTCCTCCTTCTCCCCCTTCTTCGCCTTCTCCTTTACCTTCTCCTACTCCCTCTCCATCTCCTTCTCCTTCTACATTTCCTTCTCCATCTCCTTCTCTTACTCCTTCTCCTTCTCCTTCTCCTCCTCCTTCTCCACCTCCTCCTTCTCCTTCCTCTTCTTTTTCTTCTTCTTCTTGTCTCTTCATCTTATTCTACTCCTCCTTTTCTTGTTCTACTTTTTCTTCTTTTTCCCATTCTTCTTCTTATTCTTATTGTTAATCTTCTATTTCTTCTTCTTCTACTTCTACTTCTTGTTCTTCTTGTTCTTCTTGTTCTTCATCTTTTTTTAATCTATTCTTCTTATTCTTCTTCTTTTTCTTCTTCATCTTCCTCTTCTTCTTCTTCTTCTTCTTCTTCTTCTACCTTTTCCTCTTCATTTTCCTCTTCCTCTTCTTCTTCTTCGACATTTTCACTTTCTTCTTCTTTCTTTTCTCCTTCTCCTTCTTCTTCTTCTTCTTCCTCCTCCTTTTCTTCACTTTCTTTTTCTTCTTCCTCTTCTTCTTCTTCCTCATTTTCTTCTTCCTCTTCTTCTTCCATTTCTTCTTCCTCTACTTCTTCATCGTCCTCTTCTTCTTCTTCTTCTTCTTCTCTTTCTTCTTATTCTTATTATTCTTCTTACATTTCTTCTTCTTCATCATCTTCTTCTTCTTCTACTTCTTATTCTTCTTCTTCCTCATCTTTTTTTCCTCTATTCGTCTTATTCTTCTTCATCTTCCCCTTCTTCTTCTTCTACTTCTAATTATTCCACTTCATCTTCCTCTTCTTCTTCTTCTTCAATCTTTTCACCTTCTTTTTCTTCTTCTTTCTTTTCTCCTTCTCCATCTCCTTCTTCTTCTTCTTCTACTAGTGCTACTTGTTCATCTTCTTCTTCTTTTATCTCTTGTTCTACTTCTTCTTTTATCTCCTGTTCTTCTTCTTTTTCTTTGTCGTCTTTTCTTCTTTTTCTTCTTCTTCTTCTTCTTTTCTCATTCTCCTTCTCCTTCTCCTTCTTCTCATTATCTTTCAACTTCTCCTACCCCTCCTCCATATCGTTCTCCTTCTCATTCTCACTCTTATTCTCTTTTTCCCACTCTTTTTTATTGTCTATCTCCTTCACTTTTTCCTCCTCTTTGTCCTCCTCCTTCTCCTTCTCTTTCTTCTTCTTTTTCGTCTTCTCCTTTTTCTTCTACTTCTTTCTCCTTTCTTATTGCTTCTTTCTTCTTTCTTCTTTTATCTTTGTTCTTCCTTCTTGCTTATCCTTTCATTCTTCAACTTTCTTCTTTCTTCTTTTCTCTTTCTTTTTTATTCTTCCTCTTCTTCTTCCACTTCCTCTTCTTCTACTTCTTCCACTTTTTCTTCCTTGTTTTCTTCTTCTTTTTTCTTAATCGTTAATCCCTAATAAATGATCCATAATCCATAATCCCTAATTCTTAATCTTTAATCCCTAATCTATAATCCTTAATCTTTAATCCCTAACTCTTAATCACTAATCTCGAATCCCTAATATTTAACCCCTTACCTAATACTAATCTCTTACCTCTAAGCCTTAATCTCTAATCTTTAATACTTTTTTCCTTAATCACAAATTCCTATTAACTAATCTTTAATCAATAATCCCTATTCTCTAATCCATTATCCTTAACAATTAATCCCTTGATTTTTAATCCCTAATCCCTTCATCCTCAATAACTAATCCTTAATCATTAATCCCCAATTCTTATTACCTACTCCCTAATTCTTTCACTCTAATCTATTATCCTCATTCCATAAACCATAATCATAAATTACTAATCCATAATCCCTAATCTCTTATCCCTAATCCTTAATCCTTAATACTTAATGCCTACTTCCTAATCCCTCTCTCCCTAATCCCTAATCCCTAATCTCTAATCCCTATTCCCTAATACCTAATCTCTAATCCCCAATCCCTCCCACCTTAATCTGTAACCTTTATTCCTTAACCTCAAATCACTCCCTCTTTAATCCCTAATCCATAACCCTTAATCCTTAATCCATAATCCATCTCTTCTTCCTCTTCTTCTTCCTCCTCCTCTTCTTCTTCCTCTTCTTCTTCTACTTCTTTATTTTTTATTACTTATTATTCATTTTCTTCTTCTTCTTCTTTCTTATCTTCCTCTTCTTTTTCTTCTTCTTCTTCTTCCACTTCTTCTTCTGCTTCTTCTTCTTCTCCTTTTTCTTCTCTTATTCTTCTTATTTCTCTTCTTTTGCTTCTTCTTCTTCTTCTTCTATTTATTCTTCTTCTTCTTTTTCCTCTTCATCTTCTTCTTCTTCTTCTTCTTCTTCTTCTTCTTCTTCTTCTCCTTGTTCGTCTGCTTCTCCTTCTCTTTTTCTTTCACCTTCCTCTTCACCTTCTTCTTCACCTTCACCTTCTCTTACTCCCTCTCCATCTCCTTCACCTTCTACATTTCCTTCTCCATGTCCTTCTCTTATGCCTTCTCCTTAGCCTTCTCCTCCACCTTCTCCACCTCCTCCTTCTCCTTCCTCTTCTTCTTTTTCTTCTTCTTCTTTTCCTTCATCTTCTTCTTCTTCTCCTTTTATTTCTTTTTCTACTTCTTTTATTTCTCCTGCTTCTTATTCTTCTTGTTCATCTTCTATTTCTTCTTCTTCTTCTACTACTTCTTGTTCTTCTTCTTCATCATCTTTTTCCTCTATTCTTCTTATTCTTCTTCTTTTTCTTCTTCATCTTCTTCTTTTTCTTCTTCTTCTTTTTTCTCTTCATTTTCCTCTTCCTCTTCTTCTTCTTCAACGTTTTCACCTTTTTCTTCTTCTTCTTCTTCTTCATCTTTCTTTTCTCCTTCTTCTTCTTCTTCTTCCGCATTTTCTTCATCCTCTTCTACTTCTTCCACTTCTTCTGCCTCTACTTCTTCGTCATCCTCTTCTTCTTCTTCTTCTTCTTCTTCTTCTTCTTCTTCTTCTTCTTCTTCTTCTTCTGCTTCTTATTCTTCTTGTTCTTCTTGTATTTCTTTGTTTTCTTCTTCTTCTTCTTCTTCTTCTTCTTCTTCTTATTCTTCTAATTCTTGTTCTTCATCTTCATCATCTTTTTTCCTCTATTACTCTTATTATTCTTCTTTTTCTGCTTCATCTTCCTCTTCTTCTTCTTCTTCTTCATCTTTTTCCTCTTCATTTTCCTCTTCTTATTCTTCTTCTTCAACGTTTTCAACTTCTTTTTCTTCTTCTTCTTTCATTTCTCCTTCTCCTTCTTCTTCTTCTTCTTCTTCTTCTACATCATCTTCTTCTTCTTCTATTACTTCTTCCTCCTCTTCTTCTTTTTCTTTTTCTTCTTCTTCTTCTTCTTCTTCTTCCTCATTTTCTTCTTTCTCTTCTTATTCCACTTCTTCTACTACTTCTTCATCATCTTGTTCTTCTCCTTCTTCTTCTTCTTACTCTTTTTCTTCATTTTCATCTTCTTCTTCTTCTTCACCTTCTTCTTCTTCACCTTCTTCTTATTCTTCTTCTGCTCCTTGTTCTTCTGCTTCTTCTTCTTCTTCTTCTTCCTCTATTACTTCTTCATAATCCTTAATCCATATTCCTTAATCCCTACACCTTAATCCTTTCCTCTCTAATCTCTTATCCATATATTTGTAATCCTAAATCCATCCATCTTTTATCATTAATATCTAATCCCTAGTCCCTATTTCTAAATCCCCATTCTCTTGCCCTTAATCCCTAATCAATTCTTAATCCATAATCCCTAATCCTTAATCCCTAATCTTTAATCCATAATTTCTAATTTCTAATCTCTAATCTAAAATCCTTAAACCCTAATCTTTAATACTTAATCCCTAACCCTTAACCCCTAATCTATAATTCATATTCTCAAATCCTTAATCTCTAATCCCTAATTCTTAATCCCTAATTTATAAGACATAATCCCTAATCACTAATATGTAATCTATTATCCCTAATCCTTAATCCCTAGTCCCTAATTCTTAATTCTTAATCCCTAATCCTTGTCCTTAAGCCTTAATCCTATTTACTTTATATTTAATCTCTAGTCTCTAATCTCTAATCTATAATCCTAAATCATGAATACCTAATCACTAATCTGTAATCCTTAGTCCCTATTCTCTATTGTAAAATCTGTAATCCTAAATCGTAAATCCACAATACCAAATCCCTAATTTCTTCTTCTTCTTTTATTTTTTCTTTTTCTTTTTATTCTTCCTCTCCTTCTCCTTCTTCTTCTCCTTATCTTTCACTTTCTCCATCTTCTTCTCCTACTCCATTTCCATCTCTTTCTCCCTCTCCATCTCCTTCTCTAACTCCTCCTTCTCCATGTCCTCCTTCTCCTTCTTCTTCTTCTTCTTCTTCTTCTCTTTCTTCTTCTTCTTCTATTTCTTTCTTTTTTATTATTTTTGCTCTGTTCTTTCTTCTTTCTTTTTTCTTCATCCTCTCTCCTTTCTTCTTTATTCTTCCAAATTCTTTCTCCCTTCTTTGTTCTTTCTTCTTTCTTCATTCTTCTTTATTCTTTCTCTTCTTCTTCTTCTTCTTCTTCTTTCAATTCTTCATCCTCATCTTCATCTTCTTCCTTTTTTCTAATCTCTAATGCCTAATTCCTAATCCATATTCTCTACTGTCTACTCTTGAATCATTAATCTCTAATCTCTAATCCTTAACCATTAATCCATAATCCCTAATACCTAATCTCTGATCCCTAATGCTAATCCTAATCCCTTAATCTCTAGTCTCTAATCTATAATCTCTAATAACAAATCCTTAATCTCAAAATTCCTAATCACTAATCTCTAATACATAATCCCTGTACCCTAATCTAGAAAAACAAATCCTGAATCTTTAATCTTTAATATTTAATTCCTTAATCCTTAATCCCTAATCCTTAATCATTAAGCCCTAAATCCTTAATCCCTAATTCTTATCACTTATTCCTTAATCCCTACTCATTAATAATTAATCCTTAATCTCTGAACCCTAACCTCAAATTGCTAATCCATAATCCCTTATCTCTTATCCATAATTCCTAATCTCAATACCTAATACCTAATGCCATATCTCTCCCTCCCTATCCCAAATCCAAAGACCTAATCTGTAAAACCTAAAACCTCCCTCTATAATCCATAATATATAATCCCTAATACTTAAACTGTAATCATTCTCTCATTAATCTCTAATTCCTAATCCTTAACCCTTAATCCCTAATCTCAAATCCATCTCTATTTTCTCTTCTTTTTCTTCCTCTTCTTCTTGCTGTTTTTCATCTTCTTCTTTCTTTTCTTTTTCTTTCCCTTACTCTTCTTCTTCTTCCACATTTTGTTCTTCTTCTTCTTCTTCTTCCACATCTTCCTCTTCTTCTTCTTCTTCCTCCTCCTCCTCTTGTTCTACATCTTCTTCTTCTTTTTTCTCTTCTTTTCTTCTTCTTCTTCTTCCATCCTTTTACTCTCTATCTTCATCTTCCACTTCATCTTCTTCTTCTTCCTCTTTTTCTTACTCCTTTTCTTCTCTTTCTTTCTTCCTTTTTTCTATCTTCTTCTTCTTTCTTCTTTCTTCCTTCTTTCTTTCTTCTTCCTTCTTACTAACTCCTTTCATCTCTATATCCCTAATCCTTAATCCCTTATCACTAGTCCATCCCTAATCTATAATCCTTTATTTTCAATCTCTAACCTCTTATCCCTAATCTGTAACACCTAAACTCTTATCTCTAATACCAAATCCCTAATCCCTAATTTATAATTCATAGTCCATAATCCCTAATCTTTAATCTCTAATTTATTATCCCTATTCCCTAATCCCTAATCCTTAATCATTAATCCAAAATCCTTAATCTCTAATGCTAATCCAAATGCCTTTATCTCAAATACCTAATCCCTAATATCTAATCCTAAATCTAGCATCCCTAATATCTAATCTCTAATGCTAATCCAAATGCCTTTATCTTCTATTTCTTCTTCTTCTTATTCTTCTCCTTCTCCCTCCCCTTCTCCTTCTTCTTCTTATCTTTCTCCTTCTCCTTCAACATCTCCTTCTCCACCTCCTCCTCCTTCTCCTTCTCCTTCTCTTCCTCCTTTTCCATGTCGTCCTTCTCCTTCTCCTTCTCCTTCTTCTTCTTCTTCTTCTTCTTCCTCTTTATTCTTCTTTCTTGTTTCTTCTTTCTTCTTCCTTCTTACATCTTCCTTGCTCCTTCCTTCTTCCTTCTCCCATCTTCTTTGTTTGTTATTCTTTCTTCTTTATTCTTCCTCTTCTTCTTCCTCTTCTTTTTTCATTCTTTTTCCTCCATTTCTTCCTCCTCTTCTTCTTCTTTCTTCTAACTTATTCATTCTTCCTTCTTCCATCTAACTTCTTCCTCCTTCCTTCTTCCTTCTTTCTTCCTTTTTCTTCTTCTTCCTTCTCCCTATTCCGTAATCCCTAATCCCTAATCCTTAATCCTTAATCTCTAATCCATCGTTAATCCCTAATCTCTAAATCTTAATCCTTAATACCTAATTCTTATTCGTTAATCTCTAATCTATAATCGTTAATCACTAATCTCTAATACTTAATCTATAATCCCTAATCCTTAATCGCTAATCATTAATCTTTCTTCCCTAATCTTAATCGCTTAATCCCTAACCTTTAATTTCAAATCTATAATCTTTAATATCTATTCCCAAATCCCCAATCACAAATCTTTAATCCCTAATTCTTAATCCCTATTCCCTAATCTATAATCCCTAAACTAGAATAATTAATCCCATAATCCTTAATTCAAAATCCCTAACAATTAATCAATTCAACTCTAATCCTTAGACCCTAATCCTTACTCGTTAATCTTTAATCCCTATTACTTATTCTCTAATTCCTATTACCTAATCAATAATCCTTAATACCTAAACTCTAATCCTTAATTGCTAATCCATAATCTCTAATCCCTAATGTCGAATACCTAATCCCTCCTTCTTTAACCCTAATCACTAATCCCAAATACCTCTCTAATCTCGAATCCCTCTCTCCCTAATCTATAACTTATATTCCTTAATCTCTAATCCCTCCCTCTTTTCACCCTAATCTTTAATCTCTAACCCCTAATCCATAATCCATCTCTTCAACCTCTTCTTCTTCTTCCTCTTCTTCTTTCCTTTCTACTTCTTCCTCTTCCTCTTCTTCATCAATTTCTCTTTCTTCTTCATCCTCTTCTTCCTTATCTTACTCCTTATCTTCTTCTTCTACTTCTTCTTTTTCTTACTCTTCTTCTTCTTCTTCTTCTTCCTTTTCTTCTTCTTTATCTTCTCCTTCTTCTTCTTCTTCTTCTTCTTCTTCGTCTTCTTCAACTCCATCTTCTTCTTCTTATTCCTCTTCTTGTTCCTTTTCTTCTCCATCTTCTTCACTTCTTTTTCTTCTTCCTCATCTTCTTCTTTCTCTTATTCTTCTTCTTCATCTTTCATTTTTTCTTCTTCTTCTTTTTCTCCAAGCCATTCTCTCTCTTCTTCTCCATCTCCTTCTCTTTCTCTATCTCTTACTCCCTCTTCTTCTTCTTCTCCTTCTCCATCTCCTTCACCTTTCCTTCTCCTTCTCCTACTCCTTCACCTCTCCTCTTCCATCTCCTTATCCTCCTCTTTTTCTTACTCCTTCATCTTCTTCTTCTACTTATTCTTCCTTCTTTCTACTTTCGTCTTTCTTTTTTCTACTTTCTTCTTTTTTCTTCATTCTTCTTTTTTCTTCATTCTTCATTTTTCTTTCCTTCTTCCATCCTCCTTCCTTCTTCCTTCTTCTTCTAGTTCCTTTTCCTCTTCTTTTTTTTTACTCTTCTTCCTCGTCTTCTTCTTCTTCTTCCTCATTTCTTCTTCTTCGTCTTCTTCTTCTACTTCCTCATTTTTCTATTGTTCTTCTTCTCCTCCTCCTCCTTCTTCTTCTTCTTCCTCATCTTCCTCTTCTTCTTCCTCCTCTACCTCCTCTTCTTCTTCTCCTTCTTTTTTCTTGTTCTTCATATTCCTCCTCTTCTTCCTCTTCCTTTTCTTCTTCTTCTTCTTCAGCTTCTCCTTCTTCCTTTCCTTCTCTTTCTTTTTGTCTTTCTCTTCTCATTCTCCTTCTCCTACTCCTCTTTCTCATTCTACTTCTCCTTCTCCTTATCTATCTCCGTCTCCTTCTCCTTCTTCTCCTCCTCCTTCTATTCCTCCTTCTCATCCCTTTTCCCTTTCTCCTTCACTTCGTTCTTCTTCTTCTTTTTCTTCTTCCTTCTTTCTTCTTTCTTCTCTCTTCTCTCTTCTTCTTTCTTCCTTCCTCCTTCCTTCTCTCATCTTCCCTTTTCCTTTCTTCTACCTTCTTCCATCTTCTTTATTCTTCCTCTTCTTCCTCTTCTTCTTCTACTTCTTCCTCTTCATTTGCTCCTTCTTCTTCTTCTTCTTTCTTCCTTCTTCTTTCTACCCTTTATCTTCTACCTTTTTCTTTCTTCCTTCTTCCTTTTCTTTAATCTCTAATACTAAATACTTAATCTCTAACTCCTAATCCATCCCTAATTTCTAATCCTTAATCTTTAGATCCTAACCTCTAATCCCTAAACCTTTATACCTAATACCAAATCCCTAATCTCTTATCTATAATCAATAATTCATAATCCATAATCTGTAAACCCTAATCTCTAATCCTTAATCACAAATTCCTAATGCTTAATCTTGAATCTCCATTGCTAATCTAAACCCATCAATCCTTAATCCTTAATCTCTAACATTTAATCCCACATCCTACATCCCTAATCACAAATCTCTAATCCATAATGCTTAATCCCTATTCCTTTATGCCTAATCCTTAATTTTAATCCTAAATTCCTAATCTTTAGTTATTAATCCCTTAATTCATAATACCTAATCTCTAATCCCTAACAATTAATTCTTTCATCTCTAATCCTTAATATTTAATATCCAATCTTTAATCCATAATCAATAATCCCAAATTCTTTTACTTATTCCCTTATTCTTACTCCCTAATCCTAAATCCCTAATTTCTAAACCTGAATTCCTTATTACTAACTCCCAAATCCATAATCCCTAATCCTAATCAGTCTTTCCCAAATCTTTAATACATATTCCTTGATACTTAATCTCTAATCCATCATTCCTTAATCCTTAATCCCCATTCCATAACCCCTAATCCTTAATCCCTTATCAATCTTTTCTTCCTCTTTTTCTCCTTTCTAATTTTAGTTCTTCTTCAGTCTTTTCTTCCACAACTTCCTCTTCTTATTCTTCTTCCTCGTCCTCTTTTCCTTTTCTCCTTATTATTATTATTCTTCATCATCCTCCTCTTCTTCTTCTCCTTCTACTTCTTCTTCTTCCTCATCTTCTTCATCCTCTTCTTCTTCTTCTTCCTCTTCCTCTCCTTCCACTTCTTTTCTTATTTTTCTTATTCTTCCTCTTCTTCCTTTTCTTCTTCTTCTCTTCCTCCTCCACCTTCTTTTTCATCTATTTCTTTTTCTTCCATTTCTTCTTCACCATCTCCTTCTCTTTGTATTTCTCCCTCTCCTTCTCATTTTCCTTATCCTTCTCTTTCTCCTTCTCCTCCTTGTCTTTGTCCTCTTTCTCTTTCTCCTCCTCTTTCTCCTTCTTCTTCTCCTCTTTTTTTATCTTCTTCTTCTTCCTACTTTCTTCTTTCTTCTTCCCTTTTCCTCCATCCTTCATCTTTCATCCTTCCATCTTTCTTCCTTCTTCTTTCTTCCTTCTTCCTTCTTTATTCTTCCTCTTCTTCTTCCTCTCCTTCTTCTTCTTCTTCTTGTTCTTCTTCTTCTTCTTCTTCTTCTTCTTCCTCTTCTTCCTCCTCTACTTCTTCTTCTTTCTTTCTTATTCTTTCTTCTTTCTTTAGTCTTCCTTTTAACTAATCCTAATCCTTAATCCTTAGTCCTTATTTCTTAATAAAAAATCTATCTTAATCTCTAACCCTAATCTTTAATTCATATCCTCTAATCCCTAATCTTTAATCCTTAAACAATAATCCCTAATGCCGAATCCCTAATCCTTAATCCATAATTCCAAATCCCTATTAACTTTTCCTTAATCTCTTCCCTCTAACCCATAATCCCTAATCTCTAAACTATAATCCCTAAGTGTTAACTCGTAAATCCTTAATCTCTAATCCCTAAGTCACAAATATTTAATCTTTAATCTATATTTTCAGATACCTAATCCTTCACTCCTTTGTCCCTATTCTATAATGCTTAACCTCTGAACCCTAATCCTTAATCCATTAATTCTTCTTCTTCTTTATCTACTTCTTCTTCCTCTTCTTCTTTTTCCTCTTCTTCCTCTTCTTCTTCTTCTTCTTCCTCATCATTTTCTTTTACTTCTTCCTCTTCTTTCTTATATTCCCCTATTTCTTCTTCTTCTTGCACTTTTTCTTCTTCATCATCTTCTTCTTCTACATTGTCCACTTCTTCTTCTTCTTCCACTTCTTCTTGTTATACTTCTTCTACTAGCTCTATTTCTTCTTCCTATTCTTCTTTTTTCTTTTCTTTTTCTTCTTCTTTTCCTTCTTGTTCTTCTTCTTTTCCTTCTTGTTCTTCTTCTTCTCTGTCTTCAACTTCTTCCTCCTCTTTTTTCTCTTCTTCTACCACTACTTGTCTTTCTTCTTCCTCTAAATCTTCTTCATCTCCATTTTATTCTTTTTCTTCTCCCTCCTCCATTTATTCTTCTTCCTTTTCTTCTTCTTCTTCTTCTTCTTCTTTTCTTTCTTCTTCTTTTTCTTTTTCTTCAATTTCTTCTTCCTCTTCTTCTTCTTCTTCTACTACTACTTCTCTTCTTCTTGTTCTTCTCCTTCTTCTTCTTCATCTTCCTCTTCTTCTTCTTTTCAATATTATTATTCTTCATCTTCCACTTCTTCTTGTTCTCCTTCTTCTTCTCCTCTTTTTTTAACTTCTTCATCTTCCTACTTTCTTCTTTCTTCTTTCTTCTTCCCTTTTCCTCCATCCTTCATCTTTCCTCCTTCCATCTTCTTTCTTCCTTCTTCTTTCTTCCTTCTTCCTTCTTCTTTATTCTTCCTCTTCTTCTTCCTCTCCTTTTTCTTCTTCTTCTTCTTCTTCTTCTTCCTCTTCTTCCTCCTCTACTTCTTCTTCTTTCTTTCTTATTCTTTCTTCTTTCTTTAGTCTTCCTTTTAACTAATCCTAATCCTTAATCCTTAGTCCTTATTTCTTAATAAAAAATCTAACTTAATCTCTAACCCTAATCTTTAATTCATATCCTCTAATCCCTAATCTTTAATCCTTAAACAATAATCCCTAATGCCGAATCCCTAATCCTTAATCTATAATTCCAAATCCCTATTACTTTTTCCTTAATCTCTTCCCTCTAATCCATAATCCCTAATCTCTAAACTATAATCCCCATGTGTTAACTAGTAAATCCTTAATCTCTAATTCCTAAGTCCCAAATCTTTAATCTTTAATCTATATTCTCAAATACCTAATCCTTCACTCCTTAGTCCCTATTCCATAATGCCTAACCTCTGAACCCTAATCCTTAATCCATTAATTCTTCTTCTTTTTTATCCACTTCTTCCCCTTTTTCTTTCTCCTCTTCTTCTTCTTCTTCTTCCTCATCATTTTCTTTTACTTCTTCCTCTTCTTTATTATATTCCCTTATTTCTTCTTCTTCTTGCACTTTTTCTTCTTCATCTTCTTCTTCTACATTGTCTTCTTCTTCTTCTTCTTCTTCTTCTTCTTCTTCTTCTTCTTCCTCTTCTTCCACTTCTTCTTGTTATACTTCTACTAGGTCTATTTCTTCTTCCTATTCTTCTTTTTTCTTTTCTTTTTCTTCTTCTTTTCCTTCTTGTTCTTCTTCTTCTTTTCCTTCTTGGTCTTCTTCTTCTCTGTCTTCAACTTCTTCCTCCTCTTTTTTCACTTCTTTTACCACTACTTGTCTTTCTTCTTCCTCTTCATCTTCTTCTTCTTATAGTTCTTCTTCTTCTTCTCTATTTTATTCTTTTTCTTCTCCCTCCTCCATTTATTCTTCTTCTTTTTCTTCTTCTTCTTCTTCTTCTTCTTCTTTTCTTTCTTCTTCTTTTTCTTTTTCTTCTATTTCTTCTTCCTCTTCTTCTTCTTCTTCTACTACTTCTCTTCTTCTTGTACTTCTCCTTCTTCTTCTTCATCTTCCTCTTCTTGTTCTTCTTCTTCTACTACTACTACTACACATTCTTCTTCTTCTTTCTCTTCCTACTCTTCCCCTTCTTCTTCTTTTTCTTCCTCCTCTTCTTCTTCTTCTTCATTGTATTCTTCTTCTTTTTTTCTTCTTCTTCTTCTTCTTCTTCTTCTTCTTCTCCTTCTTCTTCTATTTCTTCTTCTTCTTCTTCACCTTCTCCTTCTTCTTATCCTCCTCTCCCTATCTTTCACCTTCTTCTTTTATTTTTCCTTCTCCTTCTATTTCTCCTTCTTCTGCTCCATCTCTTTCTCCTTCTCCTCCTCATTCTCTCTTTCCCCCTTCTTCTTAATCACTAATAATTAATTTATCATGAATTGCTAATCCTTAATCTATAATCATTAACTTTTAATCACTATTCTCTTATCTATAATCCATAATCCTTAATCACTAATCTCAAATCCTTAATCATTAATCGCTAATCTCTAATGCTAGAAAACATAATACCATTATCTTTAATCCCTAATCTCTAACCTTGAATTATAAATTTTACATCCTTAATCTCTAATCCCTAATATCTAATCATTAATCCCTATTCCCTAAACCCCAATACCTAATCTTAAATCAATAATCCCTAATCCTTAATCTTTAATAATTAATCCCTTAATTCTTAACCCCTAACTTCTAATTAATAATCATTAATCTCTTCATCTATAATCCCTAATTGCTATTCCATAATACCTTATACATAATCTTTAATCTTTATTACTTATTCCCTTATGCTTTTGCCCTAACTCCTAATTCCTAAACCTTAATCCTTAATTTTTATCAACAAAATCCCTAATCCCTCTCTTCCTAATCTTTAATCCATTTTCTCTGACACTTAATCCCTAATCCTCTATTCCATAATACCTAATCCCTAATCCTTAATCCCAAACTATTAATCTATAATCCATCTCTTCTTCCTCTTCTTCTTCTACTTCTTTTTCTTCTTCCTCTTCTTCTTCTTCTTCTTCCACTTCTTCTACTTCTTCCTCGTCTTCTTTTTCTTCTTCTTCTTCTTCTACTTCTTCTTCTACTTCTTCTTCTTCCTCCAATTTTATTTCTTCTTCTTCCCCTCCACCTTCTCTAGCTTCTTGTTCTACTTCTTCTTCTTTGTTCACTTTTTCTTTTTCTTCTTCTTCATCTTTTTCTTATACTTTCACTTCTTCTTCTTCTTCTTCTTCTTCTCCTTCTCTTTCCTCTTCTTCTACTTCTTCTACTAGGTCTCCTCATCTTCCTCTTCTTCTTCATCATCATCATCATCTTCTTCTTCTTCTTCTACTACTTTTTCTTGTTCTTCTTTTTCTTCTTCTTTGTCTTCTACTTCTTCCTCTTCATCTTTCCTTTCTTCTGCCTCTACTTATTTTTCATCTTCCTCTTTTTCTTCTTCTTCTTCTTATTCTTCTCTTTTTCTTCATCATCTTCTTCCTCTTCCATTTCCTCTTCTTTTTCTTCTTCTTCTTCTTCACCTTCTCCTTCTTCTTCTTGTTCTTTTATTTCTACTTCTTTTTCTTCTTCTTCTTCTTCTTCTTCTCCGTCTTCTTCTTCTTCTCCTTCTTCTTCTTCTTCTTCTATTACTACTCTTCTTCTTGTTGTTCTTCTTCTTCTTCTTTTTCATCTATTTATTTTACCTTCATCTTTCTTTTTTTCTTCCTTTTCTTCTTCTTCTTCTTCAACTTCTTCTTCTTCTTCTTCTACTATTACTACTTTACTTACTTCTTCTTCCTACTCTTCTCCTTCTTCCTCTTCTTCTTCTTCTTTTGCTTCTTCTTCTTCTTCTTCTTTTCTTCTTCTTCTTCTTCCTCTCATCCTTCTTCTTGTTGTTCTTATCCTCTCCTTCTTCTTCTTCTTGTTCTTCTCCTTATTCTTCTTCTTCTACTACTTCTTCTTCCCCTTGTTCTTCTTGTTCTTCTTCTTCTCGTTCTTTTTATTTGTAATGCATAATCCAAGTTATCTAGTCCAACCTCCGTATCCCTCCTTACCTAATCTATAATCTATAATCATTAATCAATCCCTTTGTAATCCCTAATCCCCAATCCTTGATTATTAATAAAAAATCCTTAATTGCTAATCCCTAAAACTTAATCTCTAAACTTCAATCCTAAACCTCTAATCCTTTAACCATAATCCTTAATACCTAATCCCTAATCCCTAATCTATAATCCCTAATCTCTAATCCCTCCTTTCTAATCACTTATCAGTAATCTTTAATCCTTAATTCCTAATCCTTAATCTCCTACCGCAAATCCCGAATCCCTAATCCTTAATCTAATTGCCTAATCTCTAATCCTTAGCTCTTATGTCTATTTCCCAATCCATAATCCTAACTACTAAATCCCTATTACTTAATCCTTAATCCCTAATCTCTAATCCTTAATCTTTAATATTTTTATCTCTAATACTTAATACTTAATCCTTAATCCCTCTTACTTATTCATTAATCCATAATCCTTAATTGATAATCCTTAAACCTTAATCTCCAATCCCTAATCTTTGATCCTAAACACTTAATCCAAAATTTCTTTCTCTTTAATCCCTAATCAATAATCCTTTATCAATCTATTCTTTCTCTTTTTCTTCTTCTTCCTCCTTTTCTTCTTCTTATTATTCTTCTTCTTCTTTCTCTTCTTTTTCTTCTTCCACATCTTCATCTTCTTCCTCATCTTCCTCATCTTGCTCTTCTTCTTCTTCTTCTTCTTCTTCCTCTTCTTGTTCTTCTATTTCTTTCTCTTCCTCTTCTTCTTTTCTTTCTCTTCTTCTTCATCATCATCTTCCTCTTCTTCTTCTTCTCCTTTTTGTCGGCTTCCTTCTTCTTCTTCTTCTTCTTCTACTTCGTCCTCTTCTTCTTCTTCTTTTCTCCATTTTCCTCTTTTCTTATAATTCTTCTTTCTCTTCTTCTTCCACTTCTACTTTATCTTCTTCTTCTAATTCTTCCACTATTACTACATCTTGTTCTTCTTCTTCTTCTTTTATTTCTTGTTCTTCTTCTTTTTCTTTGTCATCTATTTCTCATTTGTCTTCATCTTTGTTCTCTTCTTTTCTCCTTCTCCTTCTCCTTCTCCTTCTTCTCATTATCTTTCAACTTCTCCTTCCACTCCTCATCATTCTTCTTCTCATTCTCACTCTCCTTCTCTTTTTCCTTCTCTTTCTCATTCTCTGTCTCCTTCTCTTTTTGCTCCTCCTTCTCTTTGTCCTTCTCCTTCCCCTTCTCTTTCTTCTACTTTTTCTTCTTCTCCTTTTTTTCTACTTCTTTCCCCTTTCTTGTTTCTTGTTTCTTCTTTCTTCTTTTATCTTTGTTCTTTCATCTTGCTTATCCTTTCTTCTTCATCTATGTTCTTTATTCTTTTGAATTTCTTCTTTATTCTTCCTCTTCTTCTTCTTCTTCTTCTTCTTCTTCTTCCACTTTTTCTTTCTTATCTTCATCTTCTTCTTCTTTTTTCTTAATATTTTATTCCTAATCAATGATCCATAACCCTTAATCCCTAATCTTTTCTAAATCTCCTTCTTCTTTTTCTTTTCTAAATCTCCTTCTCCTTCTCCTTCTTCTCATTATCTTTCAGCTTCTCCTTCCCCTCCTCCGTATCGTTCTCCTTCTCATTCTCACTCTCCTTCTCCTTTTCCTACTCTTTTTCATTCTCTATCTCCTCTTTTTCCTCCTCTTTGTCCTCCTCCTTCTCCTTCTCTTTCTTCTTCTTTTTCTTCTTCTCCTTTTTCTTCTACTTCTTTCTCCTTTCTTGTTGCTTCTTTCTTCTTTCTTCTTTTATCTTTGTTCTTCCTTCTTGCTTATCCTTTCACTCTTCAACTTTCTTCTTTCTACTTTTCTCTTTCTTTTTTATTCTTCCTCTTCTTCTTCAACTTCCTCTTCTTCCTCTTCTTTTTCCGCTTTTTCTTCCTCGTCTTCTTCTTCTTTTTTCTTAATTGTTAATCCCTAATCAATGATCCATAATTCTTAATCCCTAATTCTTAATCTTTAATCCCTAATCTATAATCCTTAATATTTAATCCCTAACTCTTAATCACTAATCCTGAATTGCTAACATTTAACCCCCTTAACTAATACTAATCTCTTATCTCTAAGCCTTAATCTCTAATCTCTAATGCTTTTTTTCTTAATCCCAAATTCCTAATTACTAATCTCTAATCAATAATCCCTATCCTTTAATCAATAAACCCTAATCTTAAATTCCTTATCCTTAATGATTAATCCCTTAATCTGTAATCCCTAATCCCTTATCCTTAATTATTAACTACTTAATCCTTAATCACTAATCCTTAATCATTAATCCATAATTCTTATTAATTATTCCCTAATTCTTACACTCTAATATATTATCCTTATTCCATAAAGCATAATCATAAATAACTAATCCATAATCTCTAATCTCTTATCCCTAATCCTTAATCATTAATCCTTAATGCCTAATACTTAATCCCTCTCTTATTAATCCCTAACAACAAACCTCAAATCCCCAATCCATCCCTCCTGAATCTGTAATCATTATTCCTTAATCGCGAATCACTCGCTCCTTAATCCCTAATCCATCTCTTCTTCATCTTCTTCTTCTTCCTCCTCTTCATCATCTTCTTCTTCTTCCTTTTCTTCTTTTACTTCTTTATTTTCTTCTTCTTCATATTCCTCTTCTTCTTTCACTTCTTCTTCTTCTTCTCCTCTTTCTTCTTCTCTTATTCTTCTTATTCCACTTCTTCTTCCTCTTCTTCTTCTTCTACTTCTTCTTCTATTTATTCTTCTTCTTCTTCCTCCTCATCAACTTCTTCTTCTTCTTCATCTCCTTCTCCTTCTTTTTTTTGCTTCTCCTTCTCTTTTTCTTCCTCCTTCTCCCCCTTCTTCGCCTTCTCCTTTACCTTCTCCTACTCCCTCTCCATCTCCTTCTCCTTCTACATTTCCTTCTCCATCTCTTTCTCTTACTCCTCCTTCTCCTTCTCCTCCTCCTTCTCCACCTCCTCCTTCTCTTTCCTCTTCTTCTTCTTCTTCTTCTTCTTCTCTCTTCATCTTCTTCTTCTCCTCCTTTTCTTGTTCTACTTTTTCTTCTTTTTCCCATTCTTCTTCTTATTCTTCTTGTTAATCTTCTATTTCTTCTTCTTCTACTTCTACTTCTTGTTCTTCTTGTTCTTCATCTTTTTTTCCTCTATTCTTCTTATTATTCTTCTTTTTCTTCTTCATCTTCCTCTTCTTCTTCTTCTTCTTCTTCTACCTTTTCCTCTTCATTTTCCTCTTCCTCTTCTTCTTCTTCGACGTTTTCACTTTCTTCTTCTTCTTTCTTTTCTCCTTCTCCTTCTCCTTCTTCTTCTTCCTCCTCCTGTTCTTCACTTCCTTTTTCTTCTTCTTCTTCTTCTTCTTCTTCTTCCTCCTTTTCTTCTTCCTCTTCGTCTTCCATTTCTTCTTCCTCTACTTCTTCATCGTCCTCTTCTTCTTCTTCTTCTTCATCTTCTTCTCTTTCTTCTTATTCTTATTATTCTTCTTACATTTCTTCTTCTTCGTCTTCTTATTCTTCTTCTACTTCTTATTCTTCTTCATCTTCATCTTTTTTTCCTTTATTCGTCTTATTCTTCTTCTATTCTTCTTCATCTTCCCCATCTTCTTCTTCTACTTCTAATTATTCCACTTCATCTTCCTCTTCTTCTTCTTCTACAACGTTTTCACCTTCTTTTTCTTCTTCTTCTTCATCTTCTTCTTCTTCTTTCTTTTCTCCTTCTCCATCTCCTTCTTCTTCTTCTTCTTCTATTAGTGCTACTTGTTCTTCTTCTTCATTTTTTATATCTTGTTCTTCTTCTTCTTCTTTTATCTTTTGTTCTTCTTTTTCTTTGTCATCTTTTCTTCTTTTTCTTCTTCTTCTTCTTCTTTTCTCATTCTCCTTCTCCTTCTTCTCATTATCTTTCAACTTCTCCTACCCCTCCTTCGTATTGTTCTCCTTCTTATTCTAACTCTCCTTCTCTTTTTCCTACTCTTTTTCAATCTCTATCTCCTTCTCTTTTTCCTCCTCTTTGTCCTCCTCCTCCTTCTCTTTCTTCTTCTTTTTCGTCTTCTCCTTCTTCTTCTACTTCTTTCTCCTTTCTTATTGCTTCTTTCATCTTTCTTCTTTTATCTTTGTTCTTTCTTCTTGCTTATCCTTCCATTCTTCAACTTTCTTCTTTCTTCTTTTCTCTTTCTTTTTTATTTTTCCTCTTCTTCTTCTTCCACTTTTTCTTCCTTGTCTTCTTCTTTTTTCTTAATCATTAATCCCTTATCAATGATCCATAATCCATAATCCCTAATTCTTAATCTTTAATCCCTAATCTATAATCCTTAATCATTAATCCTTAACTCTTAATCACTAATCCCGAATCCCTAATATTTAACCCCTTACCTAATACTAATATCTTATCTCTAAGCCTTAATCTCTAACACTTTTTTCCTTAATCCAAAATTCCTATTACCTAATCTCTAATCAACAATCCCTATTCTCTAATCCATAATCCTTAATAATTAATCCCTTGATCTTTAATCCCTAATCCCTTATCCTTAATTATTAACCCCTTCATCCTTAATAACTAATCCTTAATCATTAATCCTCAATTCTTATTACCTACTCCCTAATTCTTACACTCTAATCTATTATCCTCATTCAATAAACCATAATCATAAATTACTAATCCATAATCCCTAACCTGTTATCCTTAATCCTTAATCTTTAATACTTAATGCCTACATCCTAATCCCTCTCCCCCTAATCCCTAATCTCTAATCCCTAATCCCTAAACCTAATCTCTAATCCCCAATCCCTCCCACCTTAATCTGTAACCTTTACTCCTTAACCTCAAATCACTCCCTCCTTAATCCCTAATCCATAACCCTTAATCCTTAATCCATAATCCATCTCTTCTTCCTCATCATCTTCTTCCTCCTCTTCTTCTTCCTCTTCTTCTTCTACTTCTTTATTTTTTATTACTTATTATTCATTTTCTTCTTCTTCTTCTTTCAAATCTTCCTATTCTTTTTGTTCTTCTTCTTCTTCCACTTCTTCTTCTTTTACTTCTTCTTCTTTTCCTTTTTCTTCTCTTATTCTTCTTATTTCTCTTCTTCTTCTGCTTCTTCATCTTCTTCTTCTTCTTCTATTTATTCTTCTTCTTTTTCCTCTTCATCTTCTTCTGCTTCTTCTTCATCTTCTCCTTGTTCGTCTACTTCTGCTTCTCCTTCTCTTTTTCTTTCGCCTTCCCCTTCTCCATCTTCTTCTCCTTCACCTTCTCTTACTCCCTCTCCATCTCCTTCACCTTCTAAATTTCTTTCTCCATGTCTTTCTCTTATGCCTTCTCCTTCTCCTTCTCCTCCACCTTCTCCACCTCCTCCTTCTCCTTCCTTTTCTTCTTTTTCTTCTTCTTCTTCTCCTTCTTCATCTTCTTCTTCTTCTCCTTTTATTTCTTTTTCTACTTCTTTTATTTCTCCTGCTTCTTCTTATTCTTCTTGTTCATCTTCTATTTCTTCTTCTTCTTCTTCTACTTCTTGTTCTTCTTCTTCATCATCTTTTTCCACTATTCTTCTTATTCTTCTACTTTTTCTTCTTCATCTTCTTCTTTTTCTTCTTCATCTTCTTCTTTTTTCTCTTCATTTTCCTCTTCCTCTTCTTCTTCTTCAACATTTTCACCTTCTTCTTCTTCTTCTTCTTCTTCTTCTTCATCTTCTTTCTTTTCCCCTTCTTCTTCTTCTTCTTCTTCCTCATTTTCTTCATCCTCTTCTACTTCTTCCACTTCTTCTGCCTCTACTTCTTCGTCATCCTCTTCTTCTTCTTCTTCTTCTTCTTCTTCTTCTGCTTCTTATTCTTCTTGTTCTTCTTATATTTCTTCGTTTTCCTCTTCTTCTTCTTCTTCTTCTAATTCTTATTCTTCATCTTCATCATCTTTTTTCCTCTGTTATTCTTATTATTCTTTTTCTTCTTCATCTTCCTCTTCTTCTTCTTCTTCATCTTTTTCCTCTTCATCTTCCTCTTCTTCTTCTTCTTCTTCAACGTTTTCACCTTCTTTTTCTTCTTCTTCTTCTTCTTTCATTTCTCCTTCTTCTTCTTCTTCTTCATCTTCTTCTTCTTCTATTACTTCTTCCTCCTCTTCTTCTTTTTCTTTTTCTTCTTCTTCTTCTTCTTCTTCTTCTTCCTCATTTTCTTCTTTCTCTTCTTATTCCACTTCTTCTTCTGCTACTTCTTCATCATCCTCTTCTTCTTCTCCTTCTTCTTCTTCTTACTCTTTTTCTTCATTTTCATCTTCTTCTTCTTCTTCACCTTCTTCTTATTCTTCTTTTGCTCCTTATTCTTTTGCTTCTTCTACTTCTTCTTCTTCCTTTACTACTTCTTCTTCATAATCCTCAATCCATATTCCCTAATCCCTACTCCTCAATCCTTTCCTCCATAATCTCTTATCCATATATTTGTAATCCTTAATCCATCCACCTTTTATCATTAATATCTAATTCTTATTCCTTAATCCCTAGTTCCTATTTCTAAATCGCCATTCTCTTGCCCCTCATCCCTAATCAATTTTTAATCCATAATCCTTAATCCTTAATCCCTAATCTTTAATCCATAATTTCTAATTTCTAATCTCTAATCTAAAATCCTTAAACCCTAATCTTTAATACTTAATCCCTAACCCTTAATCCCTAATCTATAATTCATATTCTCAAATCCTTAATCTCTAATCCCTAATTCTTAATCCCTAATCTATAAGACATAATCCTCAATCACTAATATGTAATCTATTATCCCTAATCCTTAATCCCTAGTCCCTAATCCTTAATTCTTAATCCCTAATCCTTGTCCTTAAGCCTTAATCCTATTTACTTTACATTTAATCTCTAGTCTCTAATCTCTAATCTATAATCCTAAACCATGAATCCCTAATCACTAATCTGTAATCCTTAGTCCCTAATCTCTATTGTAAAATCTATAATCCTAAATCGTAAATCCACAATACCAAATCCCTAATTTCTTCTTCTTCTTCTATTTCTTCTTTTTCTTTTTCTTCCTCCTCTCCTTCTCCTTCTTCTCCTTATCTTTCACTTTCTCAATCTTCTTCTCCAACTCCATTTCCTTCTCTTTCTCCCTCACCTTCTCCTTCTCCCTCTCCTCCTTCTCCATGTCCTCCTTCTTCTCCTTCTTCATCTTCTCTTTCTTCTTCTTCTTCTTCTATTTCTTAATTTTTTATTATTTTTGCTTTGTTCTTTCTCCTTTCTTTTTTCTTCTTCCTCTCTCCTTCCTTCTTTATTCTTCCAAATTCTTTCTCCCTTCTTTGTTCTTTCTTCTTTCTTCATTCTTCTTTATTCTTTCTCTTCTTCTTCTTCTTCTTCTTCTTCTTCTTTCGATTCTTCATCCTCATCTTCATCTACTTCCTTTTTTCTAATCTCTAATGCCTAACCCCTAATCCATATTCTCTACTGTCTACTCTTGAATCATTAATCTCTAATCTCTAATCCTTAACCACTAATCCATAATCCTTAATACCTAATCTTCGATCCCTAATGCTAATCCTAATCCCTTAATCTCTAGTCTCTAATCTATAATCTCTAATTACAAATCCTTAATCTCAAAATTCCTAATCATTAATCTCTAATGCATAATCCCTATTCCTTAATCCAGAAAAACAAATCCTGAATCTTTAATCTTTAACATTTAATTCCTTAATCCTTAATCCCTATTCCTTAATCATTAAGCCCTTCATCCTTAATCCCTAATTCTTAATCCTTAATCCTTAATTCTTATCACTTATTCCTTAATCCCTACTCATTAATAATTAATCCTTAATCTCTGAACCCTAACCTCAAATTGCTAATCCATAATCCCTTATCTCTTATCCATAATTCCTAATCTCTAATACCTAATACCTAATGTCATATCTCTCCCTCCCTATCCCAAATCCAAAGACCTAATCTGTAAAACCTAAAACCTCCCTCTATAATTCATAATATATAATCCCTAATACTTAATCTGTAATCATTCTCTCATTAATCTCTAATTCCTAATCCTTAACCCTTAATCCCTAATCTCAAATCCACCTTTATTTTCTCTTCTTCTTCTTCTTCTTCTTCTTCCTCTTCTTCTTACTGTTTTTCGTCTTCTTCTTCCTTTTCTTTTTCTTTCCCTTACTCCTCTTCTTCTTCCACATTTTGTTCTTCATCTTCTTCTTCTTCCACATCTTCCTCTTCTTCTTCTTCTTCCTCCTCCTCTTCTTCTACATCTTCTTCTTCTTTTTTCTCTTCTTTTCTTCTTCTTCTTCTTCCATCCTTTTACTTTCTATCTTCATCTTCCACTTCATCTTCTTCTTCTTCCTCTTTTTCTTACTCCTTTTCTTCTCTTTCTTTCTTTCTTCTTTCTATCTTCTTCTTCTTTCTTCTTTCTTCCTTCTTTCTTTCTTCTTCCTTCTTACTAACTCCTTCCATTTCTATATCCCTAATCCTTAATCCCTTATCACTAGTCCATCCCTAATCTATAATCCTTTATTTTCAATCTCTAACCTCTTATCCCTAATCTGTAACACCTAAACTCTTATCTCTAATACCAAATCCCTAATCCCTAATTTATAATTCATAGTCCATAATCCCTAATCTTTAATCTCTAATTTTTTATCTCTATTCCCTAATCCCTAGTCCTTAATCATTAATCCAAAATCCTTAATCTCTAATGCTAATCCAAATGCCTTTATCTCAAATACCTAATCCCTAATATCTAATCCTAAATCTAGCATCCCTAATATCTAATCTCTAATGCTAATCCAAATGCCTTTATCTTCTATTTCTTCTTCTTCTTATTCTTCTCCTTCTCCCTCCCCTTCTCCTTCTTCTTCTTATCTTTCCCCTTCTCCTTCAACATCTCCTTCTCCACCTCCTCCTCCTTCTCCTTCTCCTTCTCTTCCTCCTTTTCCATGTCATCCTTCTCCTTCTCCTTCTCCTTCTTCTTCTTCTTCTTCTTCTTCTTCTTCTTCTTCCTTTTTATTCTTCTTTGTTGTTTCTTCTTTCTTCTTCCTTCTTACATCTTCCTTGCTCCTTCCTTCTTCCTTCTCCCATCTTCTTTGTTTGTTATTCTTTCTTCTTTATTCTTCCTCTTCTTCTTCCTCTTCTTTTTTCCTTCTTTTTCCTCCATTTCTTCCTCCTCTTCTTCTTCTTTCTTCTAACTTCTTCATTCTTCCTTCTTCCATCTAACTTCTTCCTCCTTACTTCTTCCTTCTTTCTTCCTTTTTCTTCTTCTTCCTTCTCCCTATTCCGTAATCCCTAATCTCTAATCCTTAATCCTTAATCTCTAATCCATCGTTAATCCCTAATCTCTAAACCTTAATCCTTAATACCTAATTCTTATTCTTTAATCTCTAATCTATAATTGTTAATCTCTAATCTCTAATACTTAATCTATAATCCCTAATCCTTAATCGCTAATCATTAATCTTACTTCCCTAATATTAATGCCCTAACCTTTAATTTCTAATCTATAATCTTTAATATCTATTTCCAAATCCCCAATCACAAATCTTTAATCCCTAATTCTTAATCCCTATTCCCTAATCTATAATCCCTAAACTAGAATAATTAATCCCATAATCCTTAATTCAAAATCCCTAACAATTAATCAATTCAACTCTAATCCTTAGACCCTAATCCTTACTCGTTAATCTTTAATCCCTATTACTTATTCTCTAATGCCTACTACCTAATCAATAATCCTTAATACCTAAACTCTAATCCTTAATTGCTAATCCATAATCTCTAATCCCTAATGTCGAATACCTAATCCCTCCTTTAACCCTAATCACTAATCCCAAATACCTCTCTAATCTCGAATTCCTCTCTCCCTAATCTATAACTTATATTCCTTAATCTCCAATCCCTCCCTCTTTTCACCCTAATCTTTAATCTCTAACCCCTAATCCCTAATCCATCTCTTCAACCTCTTCTTGTTCTTCCTCTTCTTCTTTCCTTTCTACTTCTTCCTCTTCCTCTTCTTCATCAATTTCTCCTTCTTCTTCATCCTCTTCTTCCTTATCTTACTCCTTACCTTCTTCTTCTACTTCTTCTTTTTCTTACTCTTCTTCTTCTTCTTCTTCTTCCTTTTCTTCTTCTTTATCTTCTCCTTCTTCTTCTTCTTCTTCTTCTTCGTCTTCTTCAACTCCATCTTCTTCTTCTTATTCCTCTTCTTCTTATTCCTCTTCTTGTTCCTTTTCTTCTCCATCTTCTTCTCTTCTTTTTCTTCTTCATCTTCTTCTTCCTCTTATTCTTCTTCTTCATCTTTCATTTTTTCTTCTTCTTCTTCTCCTTCTCCAAGCCATTCTCTCTCTTCTTCTCCATCTCCTTCTCTTTCTCTATCTCTTACTCCCTCCTCTTCTTCTTCTCCTTCTCCATCTCCTTCACCTTTCCTTCTCCTTCTCCTACTCCTTCACCTCTCCTCTTCCATCTCCTTATCCTCCTCTTTTTCTTACTCCTTCATCTTCTTCTTCTACTTATTCTTCCTTCTTTCTACTTTCGTCTTTCTTTTTTCTACTTTCTTCTTTTTTCTTCATTCTTCTTTTTTCTTTCCTTCTTCCATCCTCCTTCCTTCTTCCTTCTTCTTTTAGTACCTTTTCCTCTTCTTTTTTTTACTCTTCTTCCTTATCTTCTTCTTCTTCTTCCTCATTTCTTCTTCTTCGTCTTCTTCCTCTACTTCCTCATTTTTCTCTTGTTCTTCTTCTCCTCCTCCTCCTTCTTCTACTTCTTCTTTCTCATCTTCCTCTTCCTCTTCTTCCTCTACCTCCTCTTCTTCTTCTCCTTCTTTTTTCTTGTTCTTCATATTCCTCCACTTCTTCCTCTTCCTTTTCTTCTTCTTCTTCTTCTTCTTCAGCTTCTCCTTCTTCCTCTCCTTCACTTTCATATTGTCTTTCTCTTCTCATTCTCCTTCCCCTACTCCTCTTTCTCATTCTCCTTCTCCTTCTTCCCCTCCTTCTCCTTCTACTCCTCCTTCTCATCCCTTTTCCCTTTCTCTTCACTTTGTTGTTCTTCTTCTTTTTCTTCTTCCTTCTTCCTTCTTTCTTCTTTCTTCTTTCTTCTCTCTTCTCTCTTCTTCCTTCTTCCTCCCTCCTTCCTTCTTTCATCTTCCCTTTTCCTTTCTTCTACCTTCTTCCATCTTCTTTATTCTTCCTCTTCTTTCTCTTCTTCTTCTACTTCTTCCTCTTCATTTTCTCCTTCTTCTTCTTCTTCTTTCTTCCTTCTTCTTTCTACCCTCTATCTTCTACCTTTTTCTTTCTTCCTTCTTCCTTTTCTTTAATCTCTAATACTAAATACTTAATCTCTAACTCCTAATCCATCCCTAATTTCTAATCCTTAATCTTTAGATCCTAACCTCTAATCCCTAAACCTTTATACCTAATACCAAATCCCTAATCTCTTATCTATAATCAATAATTCATAATCCATAATCTGTAAACCCTAATCTCTAATCCTTAATCACAAATTCCTAATGCTTAATCTTGAATCTCCATTGCTAATCTAAACCCATCAATCCTTAATCCTTAATCTCTAACATTTAATCCCACATCCTATATCCCTAATCACAAATCTCTAATCCTTAATGCTTAATCCCTATTCCTTTATGCCTAATCCTTAATTTTAATCCTAAATTCCTAATCTTTAGTTATTAATCCCTTAATTCATAATACCTAATCTCTAATCCCTAACAATTAATTCTTTCATCTCTAATCCTTAATATTTAATATCCAATCTTTAATCCATAATCAATAATCCCAAATTCTTTTACTTATTCCCTTATTCTTACTCCCTAATCCTAAATCCCTAATTTCTAAACCTGAATTCCTTATTACTAACTCCCAAATCCATAATCCCTAATCCTAATCAGTCTTTCCCAAATCTTTAATACATATTCCTTGATACTTAATCTCTAATCCATCATTCCACAATCCTTAATCACCATTCCATAACCCCTAATCCTTAATCCCTTATCAATCTTTTCTTCCTCTTTTTCTCCTTTCTAATTTTAGTTCTTCTTCTGTCTTTTCTTCCACATCTTCCTCTTCTTATTCTTCTTCCTCGTCCTCTTTTCCTTTTCTCCTTATTATTATTATTCTTCATCATCCTCCTCTTCTTCTTCTCCTTCTACTTCTTCTTCTTCCTCATCTTCTTCATCCTCTTCTTCTTCTTCTTCCTCTTCCTCTCCTTCCACTTCTTTTCTTATTTTTCTTATTCTTCCTCTTCTTCCTTTTCTTCTTCTTCTCCTCCTCCTCTTCCACCTTCTTTTTCATCTATTTCTTTTTCTTCCATTTCTTCCTATTCTTCTTCTTTTTCTTCTAATTCTTCTTCACCATCTCCTTCTCTTTGTATTTCTCCCTCTCCTTCTCATTTTCCTTGTCCTTCTCTTTCTCCTTCTCCTCCTTGTCTTTGTCCTCTTTCTCATTCTCCTCCTCTTTCTCCTTCTTCTTCTCCTCTTTTTTTAACTTCTTCATCTTCCTACTTTCTTCTTTCTTCTTTCTTCTTCCCTTTTCCTCCATCCTTCATCTTTCCTCCTTCCATCTTCTTTCTTCCTTCTTCTTTCTTCCTTCTTCCTTCTTCTTTATTCTTCCTCTTCTTCTTCCTCTCCTTTTTCTTCTTCTTCTTCTTCTTCTTCTTCCTCTTCTTCCTCCTCTACTTCTTCTTCTTTCTTTCTTATTCTTTCTTCTTTCTTTAGTCTTCCTTTTAACTAATCCTAATCCTTAATCCTTAGTCCTTATTTCTTAATAAAAAATCTAACTTAATCTCTAACCCTAATCTTTAATTCATATCCTCTAATCCCTAATCTTTAATCCTTAAACAATAATCCCTAATGCCGAATCCCTAATCCTTAATCTATAATTCCAAATCCCTATTACTTTTTCCTTAATCTCTTCCCTCTAATCCATAATCCCTAATCTCTAAACTATAATCCCTAAGTGTTAACTCGTAAATCCTTAATCTCTAATCCCTAAGTCCCAAATATTTAATCTTTAATCTATATTTTCAGATACCTAATCCTTCACTCCTTTGTCCCTATTCTATAATGCTTAACCTCTGAACCCTAATCCTTAATCCATTAATTCTTCTTCTTCTTTATCTACTTCTTCTTCCTCTTCTTCTTTTTCCTCTTCTTCCTCTTCTTCTTCTTCTTCTTCCTCATCATTTTCTTTTACTTCTTCCTCTTCTTTCTTATATTCCCCTATTTCTTCTTCTTCTTGCACTTTTTCTTCTTCATCATCTTCTTCTTCTACATTGTCTTCTTCTTCTTCTTCTTCTTCTTCTTCTTCTTCTTCCTCTTCTTCCACTTCTTCTTGTTATACTTCTTCTACTAGCTCTATTTCTTCTTCCTATTCTTCTTTTTTCTTTTCTTTTTCTTCTTCTTTTCCTTCTTGTTCTTCTTCTTCTCTGTCTTCAACTTCTTCCTCCTCTTTTTTCTCTTCTTCTACCACTACTTGTCTTTCTTCTTCCTCTAAATCTTCTTCATCTCCATTTTATTCTTTTTCTTCTCCCTCCTCCATTTATTCTTCTTCCTTTTCTTCTTCTTCTTCTTCTTCTTCTTCTTCTTCTTCTTTTTCTTCTTTTCTTTCTTCTTCTTTTTCTTTTTCTTCAATTTCTTCTTCCTCTTCTTCTTCTTCTTCTACTACTACTTCTCTTCTTCTTGTTCTTCTCCTTCTTCTTCATCTTCCTCTTCTTCTTCTTTTCAATATTATTATTCTTCATCTTCCTCTACTTGTTCTTCTTCTTCTACTACTACTACTACACATTTTTCTTCTTCTTTCTCTTCCTACTCTTCCCCTTCTTCTTCTTCCTCCTCCTCTTCTTCTTCTTCTTCATTGTCTTCTTGTTCTTCTTTTTTCTTCTTCTTCTTCTTCTTCTTCTCCTTTGTTCTTTTCCTCCCTTTCTTCTTCTTCTTCTTCTTCTTCTTCTTCTTCTTCTTCGTCTCCTTGTTTTTCTTCTTCTTCTTCATCATCATCATCTTCTTCTTCTCTTCCATCTTCTTCTTCGTAATCCTTAATTCTGTTATCTAATTCAACCTCCTTATTCCCTCCTTAAAAATATCTAACTAATATTACCTAAACTGTTATCTTTAATCAATCCCACCCTTATCCCTAATCCTCAATCATTAATAAAAAATCATTAATCCTTAGTCCCTAATCCATCTGCTATCCTTAAATCCTAATCCTTAATCCTTAATCTCTAATCCTTAATCTCTAAACTTTAAACCCTAATCCTTAACACCTGATCCCTTATCCCTAATCTATAATCCATAATCGCTTATCATTATTTTCTAAATTTTTATCCCTAATCCTTAATCCATGATGTCTAATCCTTAATATCTAGTCCCTTATCCTTAATCTTAATCCTAATCACTTAATCTCGAATCCTTAATCTCTAATCCTTAACCTTAATCTCCATTCTCTAATCCATAATCCAGAATACTAAATACATAATCCTTAGTAATAAATCCATTAATCCTTAATCCCTACTCCTTAATCATTAATCCTTTTATCCTTAATCCTTAATCCTTAATCTCTAATCCCTTTTACTTATTCCTTAATCCTTACTCCCTAATTCGCAATCCAAAATCTCTAATCCTTAATCTCTAATTAGTATCCCGAATCCTAAATCTTCAATCCCTTATTCATAATCCCTAATCCATAATCCTTAACACCTAATCCCAAATCCCTTTCTCCTTAATCCCTAATCTCTAATCCTTAATCCATCTCTTCCTTCTCTTCTTTTTTTTCCTTTTCTTCTTCTTGTTCTTCTTATTCTTCTTCTTCTTCATCTTCCTCTTCTTCCTCTTCCTCATCTTCTTCTTCTTCCTCACTTCCACATCTTCCTCTTCTTCTTCTACTTCACCATCTTCTTCTTCTTCCTCTTCCTCCTCTTCTTTTTCTTCCTCTTCTTCATCATCATCATCTTCCTATGCTTCTTCTTCTTCTTCTTCTTCTTCTTGTTCTACTTCTTTTACCTCCTCCTTTTCTTCTTCCCCTTCTTCATTTTCTCCATTTTCTTCTTTTCATGTAATTCTTCACTCTCTTCTTCTTCCTCTTCTACTTCATCATCATCATCATCATCTTCTTCTTCTTCTTCTTCTTCTTCTTCTACTTCTACTTCTTCTTCTTTCTCTTCTTTTATTTCTTATTCTTCAACTTCTTCTTTGTCTTTTTTTTCTTCTTCTTCTACTCATAATCTTTCAACTTCTCCTTCCCCTTCTCCTTTATTCTTCTCCTTCTCAATCTCCTTCTTTTTTCCTTCTCCTTCTCATTCTCCATCTCCTTCTCCTTCTCCATCTCATTCTCTTTGTCCTTCTTCTTCTCCTTCACCTTCTTCTTCTTCTTCTACTTTTTCTTCTACTTCTTTCTTCAATGTTATTTTCTCTTTCTTCTTTCATCTTTCTTCTTCCTTCTTCCTTCATTCTTCCTTCTTCCTTAATCTTTCTTTCTTCATCTTTCTTCTTTCTTCTTTCTTCTTTCTTCTTTCTTCTTTATTCTTCCTCTTCTTCATCTTTTTTTCCTCTTCTTCTTCCTTGTCTTCTTCTTCTTCTTCTTTTTGATCCCTAATCTATGATCCATAATCCCTAATCACTTATCCTTGATCCCTAATCCCTAATCTTTAATTCTTAATCTTTAATCCTTAACCCTTCATCACTAATCTTTCATCATTAAACCCCATTATCTAACCCCTTATGTTAATCATAATACCTTAATCTCTAATACTTATTCCTTAATCCCAAATTCTTAATCAGTCATCTGAAATCAATAATACCTATTCTGTAATCTATAATCTCTAATCCTAAATCCTTAATATTTAATAATTAACCACTCAATCCTTTAACTTTACTCCCTAATCCTTAATCATTAATCCCTAATCCTTAATTCTTATTATTTATTCTTATATCCCTACTCTTTAATCTACTATCCTTAATCCCAAAACCATAATTATTAATTACAAATCCATAATCCTTAATCCTTTATCCCTAATCCCTAATCTTTAATCCTTAATGCTCTATACGTAATCCCTCTATCACTAACCTCTAATCCCTCAAACCTAATCTCTAATCCTAGATCCATTGCTCCTTAATCAATTATCTGTATTCTTAAATCCCTAATCACTCCCTCCTTAATCTAAAATCCCTATTCCCCAACCCCTAATCCCTTATCCCTAATTCCTAATCCATCTCTTCTTACTCTTCCTCTTCTTTTTCGTCTTCCTCATCTTCTTCTTCTTTAATTTCTTCTTCTTTTAGTTTATTTTCTTCTTTTGCTTCTTCTTCTTCTTCCTCTTCTTCCTTATCTTCTTGTTGTTATTGTTGTTCTTATTCTTCTTCTTCTTCTTCCTTTTCTTCTTCTTCTTCTTCTCCTTCTACTTCTCTTATTCCTCTTATTCCTCTTCTTCTTCCACTACTTTCTTCTTCTTCTTCTTCTTCTTCTTCTTTTGCTTCTATTTCTTCTCCTTCATCTTCATCATCATCATCATCATCTTCTTCTCCTCCTTCTTCTACTACTTGTTGTTCTTCTTCTTCTCCTTCTCCTTTTTCTTCTCCATCTTCTCTTTTTCTCTCCTCTTCTCCTTCTCCTTCTCCTTCTTTTTCTATTTCTACTTCACCTTCTCTCCTCCATCTCGTTCTCCTTCTCCATTTCTTTCTCCTTCTCTTTCTCCGTCTCTTTCTTCTTCTCTTTCTCCTTCACCTTCTACTTATCCTCCTCCTCCTTCTCCTTCTCTTTCTCCTTCTTCTTGTTCTTCTCCTTCTTCATCCAATTCTTCTTACTCTTTTATTTCTTCTTTTTTTTCTTCTTTTTCTTCTCTTTCTCCTTGTTCTTCTTCTTCTTTTATTTCTTCTTCTACTTCTTATTCTTCTTCTTCATCTTTTTCATCCTCTTTTCTTCTTAATCCTCTTTTTTTCTTCTTCTTCTTCTTCTTTTACTTTTTCATCATCATCATCCTATTCTTGTTCTTCAACATTTTCACCTTCATCATCTTCTTCTTCTTCTTCTTCTTCTTTCTCTACTCCGACTCCTTCTCCTACTTCTTCTTCTTCTTCCTCATCATAATCATCTTCTTCCTGTTATTCTTCCTCTTCTTTTTCTTTTTCTTTTTCTTCTTCTTCTTATTCCTCATTTTTCTTCTTCTTCTTGTTCCTCTTCTTTTGCATTTTACTTTTCTTCTTCTTCTTCTTCGTCTTCTTCGTTTTCTTCTTCCTCTTATTCTTTTTCTTCCTTTTCATCTTCTTCTTTTACTTCAACTTCTTCTCCTCCTTCTCATTGTTCTTCTTCTTCTTCTTCCTCTTCTTCTTCTTCTTCTCCTTCTTCTTCATAATCTTTAATCCATAATCTCTAATCCTTACTCCTTAATCCTTCCATCTCTAATCTCTTATCCCTAAATTTGTAATCCCTAATCAATCCCACTTTAATCACTAATCCTTTATCCATATTCCCTAATCCCTAATCCTTAATTCCTAATCCCAAATCTCTTATTCTTAATCGATCCTTAATATATAATCTCTATTCCCTAATCTCTAATCCCTAGACCCTAATCCCTAATCCTTAATCTCTAATTTCTAATCTCAAATCTCTAAACCCTAATCTCTAATACTTAATCCCTGACTCGCAATCCTTAATTTATAATCTATAATCCTAAATCCCTAATCACTAATCTCTAATCTTTAATTCCTAATCCTTAAACGCTAATCCCTAATACCTTATCCTTAATTCTTAATCCCTAATCTATAATCCATAATCCTTAATCTCTAATATGTAATTCTTTATCCCAAATCCTTGATCCCTAATCCTTAATCCTTAAACCTCAATCCCTAATCCCTAATCTTTAAGCTCTTATCTTAATCCCAATTACTTACTCTCTAATCCCTAATCCCTAATGTCTAATCTATAATCTTGAATCATTAATCCCTAATCACTAATTTCAATCTTAATCCCTAATTTCTAATTCATTCTTAATCTTTAATAATAATCCTTAATCCCTAATCCCTAATCCTTATTACTTATTCCATAATTCTTAATCCTTAAGTTCTAATCCTTAATCCATAATTCATAATCCTTAATCCCTAATCTTTGATCCGTAATCTTTAATCTCTAATTTGTAATACATAATCCTTAATCCCTAACACCTAATCCCATATTTATCCCTCCTTAATCCCTAATCCATCTCTTCTTCCTCTTTTTCTTCTTCTTCATCTTCTTCTTTTACATCTTCAACATCCTGCTCTTCTTCTTCTACATCTCCTTCCCCCCTTCTTTTTTCTTCTTCTTCTTCATCATCATCATCATCATCTTCTTCTTCTACTTCATCATCTTCTTATTCTTCTTCTTATACTACTACTTCTTCCTCCTCCTCTTCTTCTTTTCCTCCATTTTTGTCTTTTTTTGTAGTTCTTCTTCCTCTTCTTGTTCTTCTTCTACTTCTTCTTCTCCTTCTTCTTCTCCTTCTTCTTCTATTTCTTCTTCTTCTTCTTCACCTTCTCCTTCTTCTTATCCTCCTCCTCCCTATCTTTCACCTTCTTCTTCTATTTTTCCTTCTCCTTCTATTTCTCCTTCTTCTGCTCCATCTCTTTCTCCTTCTCCTCCTCATTCTCTCTTTCCCCCTTCTTCTTAATCACTAATAATTAATTTATCATGAATTGCTGATCCTTAATCTATAATCATTAACTTTTAATCACTATTCTCTTATCTATAATCCATAATCCTTAATCACTAATCTCAAATCCTTAATTATTAATTGCTAATCTCTAATGCTAGAAAACATAATACCATTATCTTTAATCCCTAATCTCTAACCTTTAATTATAAATTTTACATCCTTAATCTCTAATCCCTAATATCTAATCATTAATCCCTATTCCCTAAACCCCAATACCTAATCTTAAATCAATAATCCCTAATCCTTAATCTTTAATTATTAATCCCTTAATTCTTAACCCCTAACTTCTAATCGATAATCATTAATCTCTTCATCTATAATCCCTAATTGCTATTCCATAATACCTTATACATAATCTTTAATCTTTATTACTTATTCCCTAATCCTTTTGCCCTAACACCTAATTCCTAAACCTTAATCCTTAATTTCTATCACCAAAATCCCTAATCCCTCACTTCCTAATCTTTAATCCATTTTCTCTGATACTTAATCCCTAATCCTCTATTCCATAATACCTAATCCCTAATCCTTAATCCCAAACTATTAATCTATAATCCATCTCTTCTTCCTCTTCTTCTTCTACTTCTTTTTCTTCTTCCACTTCTTCTTCTTCTTCCACTTCTTCTACTTCTTCCTCGCCTTCTTTTTCTTCTTCTTCTTCTTCTACTTCTTCTTCCTCTAATTTTATTTCTTCTTCTTCCCCTCCACCTTCTCTAGCTTCTTGTTCTACTTCTTCTTCGTTCACTTTTTCTTTTTCATCTTCTTCATCTTTTTCTTATACTTCCACTTCTTCTTCTTCTTCTTCTTCTTCTCCTTCTCTTTCCTCTTCTTCTACTTCTTTTACTAGGTCTCCTCATCTTCCTCTTCTTCTTCATCATCATCATCTTCTTCTTCTTCTACTACTTTTTCTTGTTCTTCTTTTTCTTCTTCTTTGTCTTCTACTTCTTCCGCTTCATCTTTCCTTTCTTCTGCCTCTACTTATTTTTCATCTTCCTCTTTTTCTTCTTCTTCTTCTTATTCTTCTCTTTTTCTTCATCATCTTCTTCCTCTTCCATTTTCTCTTCTTTTTCTTCTTCTTCTTCTTCTCCTTCTCCTTCTTCTTCTTGTTCTTTTATTTCTGCTTCTTTTTCTTCTTCTTCTTCTTCTCCGTCTTCTTCTTCTTCTTCTTCTCCTTCTGTTACTACTCTTCTTCTTGTTCTTCTTCTTCTTCTTCTTTATAATCTTTTTCATCTACTTATTTTACCTTCATCTTCCTCTTTTTCTTCCTTTTCTTCTTCTTCTCCTTCAACTTCTTCTTCTTCTTCTTCTACTATTACTACTTTACTTACTTCTTCTTCCTACTCTTCTCCTTCTTCCTCTTTTTCTTCTTCTTCTTCTTCTTCTTCTTCTTCCTCTTCTTCTTCTTCTTTTGCTTCCTCTTCTTCTTCTTCTTTTCTTCTTCTTCTTCTTCTTCTTCTTCTTCTTCCTCTCATCCTTCTTCTTGTTGTTCTTATCCTCTCCTTCTTCTTCTTCTTGTTCTTCTCCTTATTCTTCTTCTTCTACTACTTCTTCTTCCCCTTGTTCTTCTTGTTCTTCTTCTTCTCGTTCTTTTTATTTGTAATGCATAATACAAGTTATCTAGTCCAACCTTCGTATCCCTCCTTACCTAATCTATAATCTATAATCATTAATCAATCCCTTTGTAATCCTTAATCCCCAATCCTTGATCATTAATAAAAAATCCTTAATAGCTAATCCCTAAAACTTAATCTCTAAACTTCAATCCTAAACCTCTAATCCTTTAACCATAATCCTTAATACCTAATCCCTAATCCCTAATCTATAATCCCTAATCCCTAATCCCTTCTTTCTAATCACTTATCAGTAATCCTTAATCCTTAATCCCTAATCCTTAATCTTTTATCCCAAATCCCGAATCCCTAATCCTTAATCTAATTGCTTAATCTCTAATCCCTAATCTCCAATCCTTAACCCTTATGTCTATTTCCCGATCCATAATCCTAACTACTAAATCCCTATTGCTTAATCCTTAATCCCTAATCTCTAATCCTTAATCATTAATATTTTTATCTCTAATACTTAATCCTTAATCCTTAATCCCTCTTACTTATTCATTAATCCATAATCTCTAATATGTAATCCATAATCCCTAATTGATAATCCTTAAACCTTAATCTCCAATCCCTAATCTTTGATCCTAAACACTTAATCCAAAATTTCTTTCTCTTTAATCCCTAATCAGTAATCCTTTATCCATCTATTCTTTCACTTTTTCTTCTTCTTCCTCCTTTTCTTCTTCTTATTCTTCTTCTTCTTCTTTCTCTTCTTTTTCTTCTTCCACATCTTCATCTTCTTCCTCATCTTCCTCATCTTGCTCTTCTTCTTCTTCTTCTTCTTCTTCCTCTTCTTGTTCTTCTTTTTCTTCCTCTTCCTCTTCTTCTTTTTCTTTCTCTTCTTCTTCATCATCATCTTCCTCTTCTTCTTCTCCTCATTTTTGTTGGCGTTCTTCTTCTTCTTCTTCTTCTTCTTCCTCTTCTACTTCGTCCTCTTCTTCTTCTTCTTTTCTCCATTTTCCTCTTTTCTTATAATTCTTCTTTCTCTTCATCTTTCTCTTCTACTTCATCTTCTTCTTCTTCTACCACTGTTACTACTTCTTGTTCTTCTTCTTCTTCTTTTATTTCTTGTTCTTCTTCTTTTTCTTTGTCATCTTTTTCTCATTTTTCTTCTTCTTCTTTCTCTTCTTTTCTTCTTCTCCTTCTCCTTCTCCTTCACATTATCTTTCAACTTCTCCTTCCACTCCTCCTTATCATTCTTCTACTCATTCTCACTCTCCTTCTCTTTTTCCTTCTCTTTCTCATTCTCTGTCTCCTTCACTTTTTCCTCCTTCTCTTTGTCCTTCTCCTTCCCCTTCTCTTTCTTCTACTTTTTCTTCTTCTCCTTTTTTTTCTACTTCTTTCTCCTTTCTTGTTTCTTGTTTCTTCTTTCTTCTTTTATCTTTGTTCTTCCATCTTGCTTATCCTTTCTTCTTCATCTATCTTCTTTATTCTTTTGCCTTTCTTCTTTATTCTTCCTCTTCTTCTTCTTCTTTCACTTTTTCTTTCTTGTCTTCTTCTTCTTCTTCTTTCTTAATCGTTAATTCCTAATCAATGATCCATAACCCTTAATCCCTAATCCTTAATCTTTTAATCCTTAATTTCTAGTCCATAATCTTTTTCTTCTTCTTCTTTTTCTTTTCTCATTCTCCTTCTCCTTCTCCTTCTTCTCATTATCTTTCAGCTTCTCCTTCCCCTCCTCCGTAGCATTCTCCTTCTCATTCTCACTCTCCTTCTCCTTTTCCTACTCTTTTTCATTCTCTATCTCCTCTTTTTCCTCCTCTTTGTCCTCCTCCTTCTCCTTCTCTTTCTTCTTCTTTTTCTTCTTCTCCTTTTTCTTCTACTTCTTTCTCCTTTCTTATTGCTTCTTTCTTCTTTCTTCTTTTATCTTTGTTCTTCCTTCTTGCTTATCCTTTCATTCTTCAACTTTCTTCTTTCTTCTTTTCTCTTTCTTTTTTATTCTTCTTCTTCTTCAACTTCCTCTTCTTCTTCTTCTTCTTCAACTTTTTCTTCCTCATCTTCTTCTTCTTTTTTCTTAATCGTTAATCCCTAATCAATGATCCATAATCCTTATTCCCTAATTCTTAATCTTTAATCCCTAATCTATAATCCTTAATCTTTAATTCCTAACTCTTAATCACTAATCCTGAATCACTAAGATTTAACCCCTTACCTAATACTAATCTCTTATCTCTAAGCCTTAATCTCTAACCTCTAATACTTTTTTCCTTAATTCCAAATTCCTAATTAATAATCTCTAACCAATAATCCCTATCCTCTAATCCATAAACCCTAGTCTTAAATTCCTTATCCTTAATGATTAATCCCTAATCCATTATCCTTAATTATTAACTACTTTATCCTTAATCACTAATCCTTAATCATTAATCCATAATTCTTATTAATTATTCCCTAATTCTTACACTCTAATATATTATCCTTAGTCCATAAATCATAATCATAAATAACTAATCCATAATCTCTAACCTCTTATCCCTAATCCTTAATCATTAATCCTTAATGCCTAATGCCTAATCCCTCTCTCATTAATCCCTAATAACAAACCTCTAATCCCCAATCCCTCCCTCCTGAATTTGTAATCATAATTCCTTAATTGCGAATCACATGCTCCTTAATCTCCAATCCATAAGCCTTAATCCTTAATCCCTAATCCATCTCTTCTTCATCATCATTTTCTTCTTCTTCTTCTTCTTCCTCTTCTTCTTCTGCTTCTTTTTTTCCTCTTCTTATTATTTATTTTCTTCTTCTTTATATTCCTCTTCTTCTTCATCTTCTTCCTCCACTTCTTCTTCTTCTACTACTACTTATTATTCTCCTTCTTCTTCTTCTCATATTCTTCTTATTCCACTTCTTCTTCCTCTTCTTCTTCTACTACTTCTTCTATTTATTCTTCTTCTTCTTCTTCTTCATCTTCTCCTTCTTTTTCTGCTTCTCCTTCTCTTTTTCTTCCTCCTTCTCCTCCTCCTTCTCCTTCTCATTTACCTTCTCTTACTCCCTCTCCATCTCCTTCTCCTTCAACATTTCCTTCTCCATCTCCTTCTCTTACTCCTCCTTCTCCTCCTCCTTCACCTCCTCCTTCTCCTTCCTCTTGTTCTTCTTCATCTTCTTCTTCTCCTCCTTTTCTTGTTCTACTTTTTCTTCTTTTTCCCATTCTTCTTCTTATTCTTTTTCTTCATCTTATACTTCTTCTTCTTTTACTATTACTTCTTGTTTTTCTTGTTCTTCATCTTTTTTTCCTCTATTCTTCTTATTCTTCTTTTTCTTATTCATCTTCTTCTTCTTCTTCTTCTTCTACCTTTTCCTCTTCATTTTCCTCTTCCTCTTCTTCTTCTTCGACTTTTTCACTTTCTTCTTCTTCTTTCTTTTCTCCTCCTCCTTCTTCTTCTTCTTCTTCTTCTTCTTCCTCCTCCTCTTCTTCACTTTCTTTTTCTTCTTCTTCTTCTTCCTCATTTTCTTCTTCCTCTTCCATTTCTTCTTCCTCTACTTCTTCATCATCCTCTTCTTCTTCTTCTTCTCCTCTTTCTTCTTATTCTTATTATTCTTCTTACATTTCTTCTTCTTCTTTTTCTTCTTCTACTTCTTGTTCTTCTTCTTCTTCATCTTTTTTTCCTCTATTTGTCTTATTCTTCTTCTTTTTCTTCTTCATCTTCCTCTTCTTCTTCTTCTTCTTCTAATTATTCCACTTCATCTTTCTCTTCTTCTTCTTCTTCAACGTTTTGACCTTCTTTTTTTTCTTCTTCTTCTTTCTTTTCTCCTTCTCTATCTCCTTCTTGTTCTTCTTCTTCTACTAGTGCTACTTGTTCTTCTTCTTCTTTTATCTCTTGTTCTTCTTCTTCTTTTATCTCTTGTTGTTCTTCTTTTTCTTTGTCGTCTTTTCTTCTTTGTCTTCTTCTTCTTCTTCTTTTCTCATTCTCCTTCTCCTTCTCCTTCTTCTCATTATGTTTCAACTTCTCCTACCCCTCCTCCGTATCGTTCTCCTTCTCATTCTCACTCTCCTTCTCTTTTTCCTACTCTTTTTCAATCTCTATCTCCTTCTCTTTTTCCTCCTCTTTGTCCTCCTCCTTCTCCTTCTCTTTCTTCTTCTTTTTCTTCTTCTCTTTTTTCTTCTACTTCTTTCTCCTTTCTTATTGCTTCTTTCTTCTTCTTTTATCTTTGTTCTTCTTTCTTGCTTATCCTTTCATTCTTCAACTTTCTTCTTTCTTCTTTTCTCTTTCTTTTTTATTCTTCCTCTTCTTCTTCCACTTCCTCTTCTTCTTCCACTTCCTCTTCTTCTTCTTCTTCCGCTTTTTCTTCCTTGTCTTCTTCTTTTTTCTTAATCGTTAATCCCTAATAAATGATCCATAATCCATAATCCCTAATTCTTAATCTTTAATCCTTAATCTATAATTCTTAATCTTTAATCCCTAACTCTTAATCACTAATCCCGAATCCCTAATATTTAACCCCTTACCTAATACTAATCTCTTATCTCTAATACTTTTTTCCTCAATCCCAAATTCTTATTACCTAATCTCTAATCAACAATCCCTATTCTCTAATCCATAATCCTAAATCCATTATCCTTAATAATTAATCCCTTGATCTTTAATTCCTAATCCCTTATCCTTAATTATTAACCCCTTCATCCTTAATAACTAATCCTTAATCATTAATCCTCAATTCTTATTACCTACTCCCTAATTCTTACACTCTAATCTATTATCCTCATTCCATAAACCATAATCATAAATTACTAATCCATAATACCTAATCTCTTATCCCTAATCGTTAATCCTTAATACTTAATGCCTACTTCCTAATCCCTCTCTCCCTAATCCCTAATCTCTAATCCCTAATCCTGAATACCTAATCTCTAATCCCCAATCCCTCCCACCTTAATCTGTAACCTTTATTCCTTAACCTCAAATCACTCCCTCCTTTATCCCTAATCTATAACCCTTAATCCTTAATCCATAATCCATCTCTTCTTCCTCTTCTTCTTCTTCCTCCTCCTCTTCTTCTTCCTCTTCTTCTTCTACTTCTTTATTTTTTATTACTTATTATTCATTTTCTTCTTCTTCTTCTTTCTCATCTTCCTCTTCTTTTGCTTCTTCTTCTTCTTCCACTTCTTCTTCTTTTACTTCTTCTTCTTTTCTTTTTTCTTCTCTTATTCTTTTTATTTCTCTTCTTCTTCTACTTCTTCTTCTTCTTCTTCTTCTTCTATTTATTCTTCTTCTTTTTCCTCTTCATCTTCTTCTTCTTCTTCTTCTTATTCTTCTTCTCCTTGTTCGTCTGCTTCTCCTTCTCTTATTCTTTCACCTTCCCCTTCTCCTTCTACTTCTCCATCACCTTCTCTTACTACCTCTCCATCTCCTTCACCTTCTAAATTTCCTTCTCCATGTCCTTCTCTTATGCCTTCTCCTTCTCCTTCTCCTCCACCTCCTCCTTCTCCTTCCTCTTCTTCTTTTTCTTCTTCTTCTTCTCCTTCTTCAACTTCTCCTTCTTCTCCTTTTATTTCATTTTCTACTTCTTCTATTTCTCTTGCTTCTTATTCTTCTTGTTCATCTTCTATTTCTTCTTCTTCTTCTTTTACTTCTTGTTCTTCTTCTTCATCATCTTTTTCCTCTATTCTTCTTATTCTTCTTCTTTTTCTTCTTCATCTTCTTCTTTTTCTTCTTCTTCTTCTTTTTCTTCTTCTTCTTCTTTCTCTTCATTTTCCTCTTCCTCTTCTTCTTCTTCAAAGTTTTCACCTTCTTCTTCTTCTTCTTCTTCTTCTTCTTCATCATCTTCTTTCTTTTCTCCTTCTTCTTCTTCTTCTTCCTCATTTTCTCCATCCTCTTCTACTTCTTCCACTTCTTCTGCCTCTACTTCTTCGTCATCCTCTTCTTCTTCTTCTACTTCTTCTTCTTCTTCTGCTTCTTATTCTTCTTGTTCTGCTTGTATTTCTTTGTTTCCTTCTTCTTCTTCTTCTAATTCTTGTTCTTCATCTTCATCATCTTTTTTCCTCTGTTATTCTTATTATTCTTCTTTTTCTTCTTCATCTTCCTCTTCTTCTTCATCATCTTTTTCCTCTTCATCTTCCTCTTCTTCAACGTTTTCACCTTCTTTTTCTTCTTCTTCTTCTTCTTTCATTTCTCCTTCTCCTTCTTCTTCTTCTTCTTCTTCTTCTTGTACATCATCTTCTTCTTCTTTTATTACTTCTTCCTTCTCTTCTTCTTTTTCTTTTTCTTCTTCTTCTTCTTCTTCTTCTTCCTCCTCATTTTCTTCTTTCTCTTCTTATTCCACTTCTTCTTCTCCTTCTTCTTCTTCTTACTCTTTTTCTTCATTTTCATCTTCTTCTTCTTCTTCACCTTCTTCTTATTCTTCTTCTGCTCCTTGTTCTTCTGCTTCTTCTTCTTCTTCTTCTTCCTCTACTACTTCTTCTTCATAATCCTCAATCCATATTCCCTAATCCCTACTCCTTAATCCTTTCCTCTCTAATCTCTTATCCATATATTTGTAATCCTTAATCCATCCATCTTTTATCATTAATATCTAATCCATATTCCTTAATCCTTAGTCCCTATTTCTAAATCCCCATTCTCTTGCCCCTAATCCCTAATCAATTCTTAATCCATAATCCCTAATCCTTAATCCATAATTTCTAATTTCTAACTCTAATCTAAAATCCTTAAACCCTAATCTTTAATACTTAATCCCTAACCCTTAATCCCTAATCTATAATTCATATTCTCAAATCCTTAATCTCTAATCCCTAATTCTTAATCCCTAATCTATAAGACATAATCCCCAATCACTAATATGTAATCTATTATCCCTAATCCTTAATCCCTAGTCCCTAATCCTTAATTCTTAATCCCTAATCCTTGTCCTTAAGCCTTAATCCTATTTACTTCACATTTAATCTCTAGTCTCTAATCTCTAATCTATAATCCTAAATCATGAATCCCTAATCACTAATATGTAATCCTTAGTCCCTAATCTCTAGTGTAAAATCTATAATCCTAAATCGTAAATCCACAATACCAAATCCTTTGTAATTATTCTTTATATTCTTAATCCCTAATCTCTAATTAATAAACCCTTCATCCTTATTCTTTAATCCTAATCTCTAATCCCTATAACTTATTTCTTAATCCCTAAATTCTAATCCCTAATCTATAATTGAAAATCTCTAATCCCTAATCTTTAATCTCTAATCTATAATCCTTAATCCTTAATCCCTAACATCTAATCTCATATCTAGCCTTTCTTCTACTTCTTCTCCTTCTTCTTCCTCTACTTCTTTGTCTTCTTCTTCTTCTCCTACCTCCTTTTCTTCTTCTTCTTCTTTCTCATCTTCTTGTTCTTCTTCTTATACATCTTCCATATCTTACCTTCTTCTTCTTTTTTTGCTTCTTCATCTTCTTCTTCTTCTTCCACTTCTTTTTTTCACTTCTTTTTCCTCTTCTTCATCATCCTCTTCTTCTTCTTCATCTTCTTTTGCTTCTTGTACTACTTCATCCTCCATCTCTTCTTCTTCTTCTTCTTTATTTTCTTCTTTTCTTGTAATTCTTCTTCCTCTTCTTCTTCCTCTTCCACTTCTTCTTCTTCTCCTCCTTCTCCTTCTTCTTATCCTATTCATTCATCCTATCTTTTGCCTTCTGCTTCTACTTTTCCTTTTCGTTCTCCTTCTTCTTCTGCTTCTCTATCTCCTTTTTCTTATTCTCCTCTCATTCTCCCTCTCCTTGTCCTGCTTAATCCCTAATCACTAATCTATCTTTAATCTCCAATCCTTTAACTTTAATCGCCAATCTCTTATCTATAATCCATAACCTCTAATCCCTAATCTCTAATGACTAATCCCTAATCCTTAATCACTAATCCCATATCCTTAAACATTGATCACTAATCTCTAATGATAATCCTAAAACTGTTAACTCTAATCCCTATTCTCTAATCTCAAATCCTAAATTTGGCATCCCTAATCTTATCTCTAATTCCTAATCCCTAATCATTAATCCTTATATCTTAAACCCTAATGCCTAATCTTAAATCACTAATCTTTAATCCCTAATCCTTAGTGATTAATCTCTTAATTTTTAATCCCTAATCTCTATTCAATAATCATTAATCTCTTCATCTATAATACTTAATTGTAATCCTTAATCCTTAATCCCTAATCCATAATTGCTAATCTCTATTACATATTCCCTAATCCTTTTGGCGTAATCCCTAATCCTTAATCTTTAAACCTTTATTTTTAACTCCAAAATCTCTAATCCCTATCTCCTTATTCTTTAATCTGTATTCTCTGATATCTAATAACTAATCTTTCATTTGTTAATCCCTAATCCTTAATCCCTAACACCCTAAACCCTAATCCATCTCTTCCTCCAACTCTTTTACTTTTTCATCTTCTTCCACTTCTTCTTCTTCCTCCTCATTTTCTTTTTTTTTCTACTTCTTCTTCTGATTCTTCCTCTTCTTCTTCTTTATCTTTTATTTCTTCTTCTTCTCATCCTACTTCTTCTTATTCTTGTCCTTCTTCTTTTATTTCTACTTCTTCTTCTTCTTCTTCATCATCTTTTTCTTCCTATGTTCTTCTTGTCCTTCTTCCTTATCTTCTTCATCTTCCTCTTCTTCTTCATCTTCTTCTTCTTCTTTTTCCTCTTCTTCTTCTTCTTCTTCTTCTTCAACTTCTTCACTTACTTCTTCATCTCCTTCTTACTCTTCCCCTTCTTCTTCTTCTTCTTCTTCTTAATCTTCCTCTTCATCTTCTTCTTCTTCGTCTTCTTCTTCCTCTTCTTCTTCTTCTTCTTCTTCTTTTCCTTCGTCATTTTCTTATTCTTTATCTTCATCCTCTTCTTCTTCATCTTCCTCTTCTTCTTCTTTTTCTTCATCTTCATCTTCTTCCTCTTCTTACTCTTGTTCTGCCTTTTCATCTTCTGCTTCTTCTAATTCTTCTCCTTATTCTTCTTCTTCTTCTTCTTCTTCTTCTCCTCCTCCTTATTCTTCATAATCCTTAATCCATGTTCCCTAATCTTTACTCCTTAATCCTTCCCTTCCTAATCTTTTACCCTTAAATTTGTAATCCTTAATCCATCCCTCTTTAATCTTTAATCGCTAATCCCTATTCCTTAATCCTTAATCCCTAATCCCTAATTCCAAATCGCTATTCAATCCTAAATCCATAATCCCTAATCTTTAATCATTAATCTCTAATCTTTAATCTTTAATCCCAAAACCCTAATCTCTAATACTAATCCTTGTTCTCTATTCCTAAAACTATAATTCATAATCCCAAATTCTTAATCTCTAATCCTGAGTACCTTATCTCTAATCCGTAATACCTAATCCCTAAATTATAGCAAATAATCCCTAATCCCTATTCTATAATCCTTTATCGATAATCCTTAATCCCTAATCATAATCTTAAATATTTAATTTCTAATACCTAATCTCTAATCCATAATCCTAAATCACTAATCTCTGATCCTTAATCCCTAATCTCTATTCTAGATACCATAATCCCAAACCCTAATTCCCTAATCTTTTATAATTAATCCCTTAATCCTTAATCCTTAATCTCTAATCTCTAATCATTAATCCCTTTATCTCTAATCCATAATCTTAATCCTTGATCCCTAATCCTTAATCCCAAATCCTTATTACTTGTTTCTTAATCTCTAATCCTTAATCTTTATTCCTAAACTCTAATCCCTAATTAACAATCCCTAATCCTTAATACATAATTTTATATTTGTCCATCCTTAATTCTTAATCCTTAATGCGTGACCCTTAATCCTTAATCCCTAATCCATCTCTTCTTTCTCTTCTTCTTTTTCTTCTTCCTCTTCATCTTCCTCTTCTTCTACTTCTTCCTCTTCTTCCTCCTCATCTTCTTATTTTTCTTCTTCCTCATCTTACACTTCTTCTTCTTCTTCATCTTCTTCTCCTTCTTCCTCTTCTTTTTCTTCTTCTTCTTCTTCTTCTTCTTCTTCTTCTTCTTCGTCATCTTTCTCTTCTTATTCTTGTTCTTGTACTTCTTCTTTTTCTACCATTTCTTCTTTTCTTGTAATTCTTCTTCGCCTTCTTCTTCCTTTTCTCCTTCTTCTTCTTCTTCTTGTGTTTCTTCTTCTTCTTCTTCTTCATCATCTTGTTCTTCTTTTTCTTCTTCTTCTTCTTCTTCTTCTTCTTCTCTTTCTCCTTCTTCTCCTTCTAATTCTCCTTATCTTTCTCCTTCTCTTCTGCATGTCCTTCTCCTTCTTTTTTTCCTTCTCCATCTCATTCTCCTTCTTATTCTCCCTCTCTTTCTCTTTCTCCTCCTCCTTCTTGTATTGCTCTTTCTCCTTCATCATCTACTTCTTTTCCTTTTTCTTTTTCTTATTCTTCAGCTTCGTCTTTCTTATTTTTTTCTTCCTTTTTCTTCTTCCATCTTCCTTCCTACATCCTTCCTACTTCCTTATTCTTTCTTTCTTTCTTCATTCTTCTTTATTCTTTATTCTTCTCATTCTTCTTCTTCTTCTTCTTCTGCTTCTTCTTCCTCTTCTTCTTCCTCATCTTCTTCTTTATCCTTTTTCCTAATCCCTAATCCATAATCCCAAATCCTTTATTTATAATCCATAATCTCTATTCCTTAATCTCTAATCCTTAATCTCCAATCCTTAATCTCTAATCTTAAAATCCCTAATTTTTAATCTCTAATCCCTAACCCTAATCTTAATCCCTTAACCTTTAATCCCTAATCTCTAATACCAAATAAGTAATCCAAAATTCATAATTACTAATCTCTAATCCATTATCTTTATTCCTTTATCCCTAATCCCTAATCCATAATCTCCAATACCTAACCCTTAATCCTAAATCTCTAATCACTAATCGATAATCCATAATCTCTATTTCTTAATCTATAATTCCTAATCCTAAATTGCTAATATTTAATAATTTATCCCTTAATCATTAATCCATAATCCTTAATCCTTAGTCATAAATCCTTTCATCCTTAGTCCCTAATTCTTAATCCTTAATCACAAATTCCTATTACTTATTCCCTAATCCCTACTCCCTAATCCATAATCATTAATCCTTAAACTCTAATCTCTAAATGCTAATTCATAATCTTTGATCTCTATATCCTAATAACTAATCTCTAATCCTTAATTGCAAATACCTAATCCCTTCCATCCAAATCCATATTCTATAATACCTAATCTCTAATCCCTAATACCTAATCCCTCCCTCCATAATCCATAATTTATATTCCTTAATCCCTAATCCCTAATTAGTAACACCTAATCACTAATCTCTAATCAATCTTTCTTCCTCTTCTTCTTCTTCTTCCTCTTCTTCTTCATCTTCTTCCTCTTCTTCTTCCTCTTCTTCATGTTCTTCTTCTTCTTCTTCTTCTCCTATTCATCTTCTTCTTGTTGTTCTCAGTTTCTTCCTCTTTTACTTTTCCTTCCTCTTCTTCCTCATATTCCTTTTCTTCTTCTTCTTCTTCTTCTTCTTCCTCTTCTTCTTCTTCATCTTCTTCTTTCTCATCTTCTTCTTCTTCTTCTTCTTCTTCTTCTTCTTTGTCTTTCACTTCTTGTTCTTCTTCTTCTCCTTCTTCTTCTTCTTCATCATCTTTCTGCTTCTTGTTGTTTTTCTTCTCCTTCTTCTTCTTTTCTTCTCCTTCTTCTTCTTTTCTTATTCTTCTTATTCCTCTACTTCTTCCTCTTCTTCTTCATCTACTTCTTCTTCATCTACTACTTCTTCTTCTTCTTCTTCTTCTTCTTCTTCTTCTTCTTCTTCTTCCTTTTCCTCTTCTTCTTCTTCTCCTTCTCCTTCTTCTTCTCCTTCTCCTTCTCCTTCCCTTCACCTTCTCCTTCTTCTTCTCCTTCTCCTTCTTCTTCTTCTTGTCATACTCCTCCATCTCCTTCTCTTTCTCTTTCTCCATCACCTTGTCCTTCTCCTTCTCCTTCTCCTCATCCTCCTCCTTCTCGTTCTCCTTGTCCTTCTTCTTCTTCTTCTTCTTCTTCTTCTTCTTCTTCTTTTTCTTCTTCTTCTTCCTCTTCCAGTTCATCTTCTTCTTCTTCTTCTTTTCCTTTCTCTTTTCTTCATATTCCTTATCTTTTTCTTCTTCATCTTCCTCTTCTTCTTCTTCCTCTTCTTCTTGTTCTTTTTCTTCTTTTTCTTCTTCTTCTTCTTCTTTCTTATTTTCTTCTTCTTCTTCTTCTTCTTCTTCTTCCTCTTCTTCTTCATCTTCCACTTCTTCTTCTTCTTTTTCTTCTTCTTATTATTATTATTTTTATTTTTTTTCTTCTTTTTTTCTTCTTCGTCATCTTCTTCTTCTTCTTCTCCTCCTTTTAATTCTTCTTCTTCCACTTCTTCTTCTTCTTCTTCTCCTTCTTCTTCGTAATCCTTAATCAATATACCTTAATCACTCATACTTTAATCTCTTATATCAAAATTTGCAATCCATAATTTATTTTTCCAAAATCACTAATCACTAATCTCTAATCCCTAATCTCTATCCTTTATCCCTAATCTTTTATCTCTAATCCATAAACCCTAATCTGTAATACGTAATCCTTAGTCCTTAATCCCTACTCTATAATCTATAATCCAAATTCCTAATCTCTAATCCTTTATCCTTAATCCCTAATTCTTAAACCTAATCCGTAATTCCTGATCCCTAATTCCTAATCCCTAATCTATAATCCATAATTCCTAATAACTATTCTGTGATCATTTATCTCTATTCCTTAATCATAAATCCCTAATTCCTAGTCTTTAATCCATAATCCATTATCCAAAATTCTTAATCCCTAATCCTTAATCTCTAATCCTTAATCTTCATCTTAATAGATTAATCTTTATTCCTTAATTGATAATCTTTAGTCCATAATCCTAAAATCCTAATTACCATTCTCTAATCCCTAGTCCCTAATCTCTATTCTCTAATCTATAATCCCAAATCATTAATCCTTAATACCAAATCCTTATAAATTAATCCCTTAATACTTAATCCTTAATCCCTAACCATTAATCTCTTCATCCCTGACCCATAAATTTAATTTCTAATCCCTATTACTTATTCCTTAATCCCCACTCCATAATTCTTAATCCTTAATCCTTAAATTCTAATCCCTAAATTCTAATAGGTAATCCTTAATCCCTAATTCTTTAATTCTTAATCTATAATCCTTAATCCATAATCCTTAACACCTAATCCCATATCCCTTCCTCCTTAATCCTAAAGCCATAATCTCTAACCCATAATCCTTAATCTTCACTCCATCTTCTTTTCTTCTTCTTCTTCTTCTTGCTCTTATGCTTCTTATTCTTCTTACTTATCTTCTTATTCTTCTTCTTCCTCATCTTCCTCATCTTACCTTTCCTCTTCTTCATCATCTTCTTCTACTTCTTCCACTTCTTCTTCCTCTTCTTTATTTTCTTCTCCTTCATTCTCTTCTTCTTTTTCTTCTTCTTCTTCTTCCATTTCTTCTTCTTCTTCTTCCTCTTCTTATTCTTCTTCTAATTCTAATTCTTCTTCCTCCTCTTCTTCTTCCCCTTCTTCTTTTTCTCCATTTTCTCCTTTTCTTATAATTCTTGTTCCTCTTCTTCTTCCTCTTCTACTTCTTCTTCGTTACCTTCCTCTTATTATTATTATTATTATTATTATTATTATTATTATTATTATTATTATTATTATTATTATTATTATTATTATTATTATTATTATTGTTGTTGTTGTTGTTCTTCTTCTTCTTCTTCTTCTTCTTCTTCTTCTCCTCCTCCTCCTTCACCTTCTCCTTTTCCTTTTCTCTCACCTTCTCTATCTCCTTCTCCTTCTCCTTGACCTTCTCCATTTCCATCTCCTTCTCCTTCTCCTTCTCCTTCTCTTTCTCTTTCTCCACCTTCTGCTTGTTCTTTTTCTTCTCCTTCTCCTTCTTCTTCTTCTTTTACTTCTTTCTTCTTTCTTATTTCCTCTTTCTTCTTCCTTCCCCCTTCCTTCTTCCTTATTATTTCTTCCTTCTTTGTTGTTTCTACTTTCTTCTTTCTTCTTCATTCTTCCTCTTCTTCCTCCTCTATTCTTTCTTCTTTTTTATCTTCTTTTTCTTTTTCCACTTCTTCCTCATTTTTTTCTTTCTTTTTTCTAATCCATAATTCATAATCCATAATCTCTAATCCCTAATCTCTAATACTTATTTTGTAAACTCTAATCATTAATGATAATTCTTTAATCCTTAATCTCTAATCTTAATCCTAATATCTTAATTTTTATTCTTGATCCCTAATTTCTAATACCTAATCCATAATCCTAAATACCTATTCACTAATCTCTAATTTATATCCCTTTTCCTTAATTTTGAATCCCTAATCATTAATAATTAATCTCTTAATCCTTGATCCCTAATCTCTAATCTTTAATCAATAATCCCTTCATCCTTAATCCCTAATTCTGAGTCTTTAATTCATAATTCTTATTACTTATTTCTTAAACCCTACACTTTATCATATAATCTTTAATCCCAAAACCGTAACCCTAATTATTAAACCATAATTCCTAATCTCTAATCCCTAATCCCTAATCCTTAATACTTAATACAACATCTCTCCCTCACAAATCCCTAATCCCTAAGACCTAATATCAAATCCCAAATCCCTCCCTTCTTATTCCCTAATCTCTAATCCTTCCCTTCTTAATACCTAATCATCTACCCCTAATCCCTAGTCCCTAATCCACCTCTTCTTCCTCTTCTTCTTATTATTCTTCTTTTTCCTCCTCTTCTTTTTCTTCTTCTTATTCATCTTCTTCTTATTCTTTTGCCTCTTTTCTTATTCCTCATTTCTTCTTCATCTCCTTCTTCCTCATCTTCCACTTCTTCTTCCTCTTCTTATTCTTTTTCTTCTTCTTCTTTTTCTTCTTCCTCCTCTTCATCTTTTTCTTCTTCTTCTTTGTCTTTCACAACTTCTTCTTCTTCTTCTTTATCCTCATCTTCTTCTTCCTCTTCATCTTCTTCTTCTTCTCCTTCTTCTTTTTGTATTCATTTTATTCCTCTTCTTTTTCTTCTTCTTCATCTTCGTCTTCGTCTTTGTCTTCTTCTTTTTCTTCTTCTAGTTGTTCTTCTTTTTCTACTTCTTCTCCTCCTCGTCCATCACCTTCCTCTTTTTGTCTTTCTTTTTCTCCTTCTCCATCTTCTTCTCTATCTTCTTCTCCTTCTACTACTCCATCTCCATCTTCTTCTCCTTCTCCTTCTCCTCTTCCATCTCCTTCTCCTTCTCTTACTAATTCTCCTTCTTCTCCTCCTCATGCTTCTTCTCCTCCTTCTTTGCCTTCTTCTTCTACTACTTCTTCTTTCTTTTTTCTTCCTCTTCTTCCTTCTTCCTTCTTCCTCTATCCTTCTTTATTCTTCCTTTTTTTACTCTCCCTCTTCTTCTTCTTCTTCTTCTTCTTCTTTTTCTCCTCTTCTTCCTGATCTTCTTCTTCTTCTTCTTCTTCTTCTTCTTCTTTCTTCTTCTTTCTTCTTTCCTTCTCGCATCTCCCTAATCCCGAATCCTTAATCCTTAATCACTAACACATCCCAAATCTCCAATCCTTAATCCTCAATTCTTAAGCTCTAATCCCTAAACTCTTACCCCTAATACCTAATCTTTAATCCCTAATCCTTAATCTATAATTAATAATCTCTAATCCCTACTCTCTAATCCCTAATCTCTAATCCATATCACTAATCCCAAACCCTTAATCCCTAATCCCTAATCCCTAATACTAATCTTAATACCTTTAGCACTAATATCTAATCACTAATTTTTAATCCTATATCACTAATCTCTAATCTCTAATCCTTAATTTCAAATTACTATTCCTCAAAACCTAATCCCTAATCCTAAATCACTATTCTCTCATACCTAATCCTTAATAATTACTCTCTTATTTCCTAATCCTTAATCTCTAATTCCCTATTATTAATCTTTCATCCATATTCCTTAATCCTAAATCCTTAATCCTCAATCCTTAATCCTTATTACTTATTCCCTAATGCCTATACTCTAATCCCTAATCACTCAACCATAATCCCTAATTATGAACTCTTAAATCTTAAATCCATAATCCCTCAATCCCTTGTCTTTAAATAATATTCACTAATACCTAATCCTTAACCCTTCATTCCTTCATTCCAAATCCTTAATCCCTAATCTCTAGTCTCGAATCACTAATCTATAATCTATCACTTCATTCTTTTCTTCTTCTTTTATTTCTTCTTCTTCCTTTTCTTCTTTTTCTTCGTCCTTTTCTTCTTCCTCTTCTTCTTCTTCTTCTTTCTCTTCTTCTTCTTCTTCTTGTTCTTTTAATTCTTCCTCTTCTTCTTTTACATCTTCTTCTTCCTTTTCATCTTTTTCCTCTTCTTCTTCTTCTTCTTAATCTTCTTCTTTGTCTTCCTGTTCACCAACTTCTTCTTCTTCTTCCTCTTCCTCTTCTTCTTCCTCTACTTCTTCCTCTACTTCTTCATCTTCTTCTCATTCTTCTTCTTCTTCTCATCCCCTCCTCCTCCCTCTTCTTCTTCTTCTTCTTCTCCTTCTTCTTTTACTTCTTGTTCTTCTTCTTTTTCTTCCTCTCTTTGTCTTGTTCTTTTTTGTTTTCTTTTTCATCTTCCTCTACTTCTTCTTCTTCATCTTCATCATTTTCTTTTTTGTCTTCTTCTTTTTCCTTTCTTCTTCTTGTTTTTCTTCTTCTTACTCTTCTAATTCACCTTCTTCTTCTTCTTCTTCTTCTTCTCCTTCTTCCTCTTCTTCATCTTCTTATTCTTCTTCTTCCTCTTCTTCTTCATCTTCTTGACTTTCTTCTTCCTCTTCTTCTTCTTCTTCTTTTTCTTCTTCTTCTACTACTACTATTACTACTTCTTCTTCTTCTTTTTCCTCTTTTTCTTCTTCTTCTTTCTCATTTTCTTTTTCTTCTTACTCATCTTCATCTTCCCTTTTTTCTTCTTTTTCTTCTTCGTCTTTTTCTTCTTTTTCTTCCTTTTCGTCTTCTTCTACTTCTTCTTCTTCTTTATCTTCTTCTTGTTCCTCTTCTTCTCCTTATTCTTCTTCTTCCTTTTTTTCTTTTCTTTCTTCTTCATAATCCTTAAACTCTATTCCCTAAACCCTACTCCTTAAACCCTCTTTCACTAATCCCTTATCCTTAAATTTTTAATCCATAATCCATCCCTTTCTAATCACTAATCCCTAATTCCTAATCCATCCTTAATCTAAAATCCTTAATCCTTATCCATAATCCTTAATTTATAATAAAAAATCCCTAATCTCTAACCTTTAATCCCTCATATCTAATCCTTAATCCTTAATTCTTAATATTTAATCTTAATTGTAATCGCTCCATCTCTAATCTGTAATCCCTAATCTCCAATTCTAAATCCAAAATTTTATATCCCTAATCACTAATCCCTAATCCATATTTTTTTAATTTGTAATCTCAATTCCTAAATCCTTAATCTATAATCCTCATTAATTAATGAGTTAATATTTAATCCTTAATCCTTAATCCCTAATCGCAATGCCCCTCATCCCTACTGCCTAATTCCTAATCTATTATCCCTAATCTCTATTACTTCTTCCTTAATCCTTTCTCCTTACTCTTCAATCCCTGATCCTTAATCTCTAAACCCTAATCCTTGATTACTAGTCCATAATCCCTAATCCTTAATCCTTAATTTCTAATCCTTATTCCCTAATCCTTCTCTCAATAATCCTTAATCTCTAACCCGTAATCCCTAATACATCTCTTCTTCTTGTTCTTCTTTTTCTTCTTCTTGTTCATCTAATATTTTTTCCTCATCTTCTTCATCTTCTTCTTCCTCCTCTTCCTCATCTTCGACTTCTTCTTGCTCTTCTTCTCCTTCCTCTTCTTCTTCTTCTGCTTCTTATTCTTCTTCGTCCTCATCATCATCATCTTCTTCTTCTTTTTCTTCATGTTCCTCTTCTTCTTCTTCTTCTTTTACTTCTTCTACTTCTTTTTCTTTTTATTCTTCTTCTACATCTTCTTCTTCCTCTTCATCTTTTCTTGTTCATCTTCTCCCTCTTCTTCCTCTTCTTCTACTTCTTCTTCTTCTTCTTCTTTCCCTTATCCCTTTTCTTCTTCTTCTTCACTTAGCCTTTCTCCTTGTCCTTCTCCTTCTTCTTCATCTCCTTCTCCACCTCCTCCTCTTTCTCCTTCTCATTCTCCTCCTTTTCCTTTGCTTCTTCTTCATTCTTCTTTCTTTATTCTTCTTTTTCCTTTCTTCTTCCTACTTCCTTCTAGCTTCCTTCTTTTTTCTCCATTCCTCTTTCTTTCTTCTTCTTTCTTCTTTATTCATCCTCTTCTTCTTCCTCTTCATTTTCTTCAACTTTTTTTTCCTCCACTTCTTCCATCTTCCCTCAGACTTCTTTCTTCTTCTTGCTCCTTCTTTCTTCCTTCTTCTTCTTCTTCCTACTTCCTTCTTCCTACTATTTATTTCCTAATCCTTAATCTTTAGTCCTTAATCCTTAATCCTTAATCCCTAAACCTTAATCCTTAATCTTTATTCCCTAATACTAAACTCTAATCTTTAATACCTAATTCTTAATCCTTAATCACAAATTTATAATCAATAATCCTTAATCTCCTATCTCTAATCCTTAATCACTAATTCCTAATGCTTAATCCTTAATCTCGAATCCCTAATCCCAATCATAATCCCTTAATCTCTAATCCCTAATCTTCAATACCAAATCCTGAATCTCAAACTCTAATCACTAGTCTTTAATCCATAATCTTTATTCCATAATTTATAATCTCTAATACTAAATCCCTAATTTTTAATAATTAATCTCTTAATTCTTCATCCCTAATTCCTATAAATTAATCCTTTCATCTCTAATCCTTAGTTTCTAATCTTTGATCCTTAATCCCTAATCCCTAATCCATAATGCCTACTCCTTAATTGATAATCTTTAATCCCTAAACTCTAATCCCTTATTGCTATTCCATAATCCTTAATCTAAAATCCTCCATTCTTAATACATAATCCCCCTTTCCATAATCCCTAATCAACAATCCCTAATACCTCGTTAATCCATAATCCCTCCCTCCCTAATCTATAATCTATATGTCTTAATCTTTAATCCCTCCCTCTTTAGTCTTTAATCCCCAATCCTTAATTTTAATCCTTAATCCATCTCTTCATCCTCTTCTTCTTCTAGTTCTTCATCTTCTTCTTCTTCCTCCTTATTTTCTCCTTTTTCTTCTTCCTGTTTTTCCTCTTCGTTATTTTTTCTTCTTCTTTCACATCTTCTTGTTCCTCCTCTTTGTCTTCTTTTTCTACTTTTTCTTCTTCTTCATCTTCTTCATCTTCTTTGTCTTCATCTTCTTCCTCTTCTTCCTCTTCTTCTTCTTCTTCCTCTTCTTTTTCTTCATTTTCTTCTTTTTTTCCTTTTCTTCTATTCTTCTTCTTCTTCTTCCTCTCCTTTTTCTTCTTGTTCTTTTTCTTGTTCTTCTTCTTCTTCATCTATTTTTTTGATCTTGTTCTTTTTCTTCTTTTTCTTCTTCCTTTCCTACTCTTTCTTCTGCTCCTCCTTTTCTTTGTCTTTCTTCTACTCACTCTCCTTCTTCTTCTCTAACACCAAATCCTTCTCCTTCTCCTTCTCCTACTCCATCTCCTTTACCTTCCCATTCTCCATCTCCTTCCCCTCCTTGTTCACCTCTCCTCCTCCATCTCTTCATCCTCTTTCTCTTTTTCCTTCTCCTTCATCTTCTTCATCTTCATCATCATCTTCTTCTTCTTCATCTTTCCTCTTTCTTCTTTTTTCTTTCTTCTTTCTACTTTCTTTCTTCTTCCTTCTTCCTTCTTCCTTCTTTCTTCTTCCTTTCTCTTTCTTCCAACTTCTTTCTTCTTTGATTTTTCACTTATTCTTCCACTTCTTTTTCCACTTTTTCCTCTTCTTCTTCTCTCTTCACTCTTCCCTCTTCTTTCTTCCTTCCTGTTCTTCTTTCTTCTTCCTTCTTTCTTTTTCTTTTTTCCTTCTCAGAAATGCCTAATCCTTAATCCTTAATCTCTAATCTCTAATCCCTAATCTTTAACCCAAGCCTTTAATCCTTAACCTCTAATCCCTAAACTCTAATCCTTAATCCCCCAATCTGAAGTCAATATCTCTATTCTCTAAACATTAATCCCTAATCCTTAATCACTAATCACTAATCCCTTATCCTTAAACCATAATTCTTAGACCTTAATCTTAATCCTAATCCTAATCCCCTAATCTCTAATCCTTAATCGATAACCTCTAATCCTAAATTCTACATCTCTAATCTCTAGTACCTAATCCTTATACAAATCTTACTCTATAATCCTTAATCTTTAATCCTAAATCCCTAATCTCTAACCTCTAATCCTTAATAATTAATCTTCTTCTTCTTTTTCTTCTTCTTCCTCTTCTTCTTGTTCTTCTTCTTTTGCTTCCTCTTCTTCTTCTTCTTCCCCCACTTATTTTTTTCCTTTTCTTCTTTCTTTTTTTCCTCTTCTTTGTCTTCTTACTCCTCTTCTCCCTCTTCTTATTCTTCTTCTTCTTCTTCCTTTTTTTCTTCTTCTTCTACATCATCTTCTTCTTCTTCCACCTCATCTTCTTCTTCGTTATCCTCTTCTCCTCATTTTCCTCTTCTTCTTCTTCTTCGTCTTCCTCTTCTTCATCTTCTTCCTCCTTCTTTTCTTCTTTTTCTTCTCTTCTTCATCCTATTCTTCTTCTTCTTCTCCTACTTCTTCTTCTTCTTCTTCTTCTTCTCCCTCTTCTTCTTCTTCCTCTTACTATTATTATTATTATTATTATTATTATTATTCCTCTAATTCTTCTTCTTCTTTTTCCTTTTCTTTTAATTTTTCTTGTTTTTCACCTCCTTCATCTACTTATTTCTCAACTTATTCTTCTTCTTGTTCTTGCTGTTGTCCTTCTTCTTCTTCTTCTTCTTCCTCTCTTATCTTCTCTTGTTCTTGTTGGTTTTATTGTTATTCTTCTTCTTCTTACTCTTCCTTTTCCTCTTCTTCTTCTTCATTTCTTACTTCTCCTCCTTGTTTGACTTCAACTTCTTCTTCTCCTCCTATTACTTGTTCTTCTACTTCTACTTTTCTTCTCCCCCTCCTCCTCCTCCTCCTCCTTCATCTTCTTCTTCTTCTTCTTCTTCTTCTTCTTCTTCTTCTTCTTCTTCTTTTTCTTCTTCTTCATCTTCTTCTTCTACTTCTTCTTCTTCTTCTTCTTCTTCTTCTTTATTCATCATCTACTTCTTCTATTACTACTACTTCTGCACTCTCTTCTTCTTCTTCTTCTACTACTTACTCTTCTCCTTCTCCTTCTCCTCCTTCCTCTTCTTCTTCTTCTTCTTCTTCTTCTTTTACTTCTACTTCTTCTTGTTCTTACACTTCTTCCTCTTCTTCTTCTTCTTCTTCCCTTCTTATTCTTCTTCTTGATCTTCTTCTTCAACTTCCTCTGCTTCTTCATCTTCCTTTCTTCTTCGCCTTCTCCTTCTTCTTCTTTTACTTCTTCTTTTCCTTCTTCTTCTTCTTCCTCTTCTACCACTTCTTCTCTTTCTTCTTCTTCTTCTTCTTTTACTACTACTACTAATTCTTCATCTACTTCCTCTTCTTCATCTCCTTCTACTTCTTTTTCTTCTTCTTATTCACTTTTTTCTTCTTCTTTTACTTCTTCCTCTTCTTCTTGCTCTTTTTATCTTTTACTTCTTCCTCTTCATCATCTTCTTCTTCTTGCTTTTCTTTTTCTATTTCTTCCTCTTCATCCACTTCTCCTCCTTCCACTTCTTCTTCTTCTTCTTCTTCTTCTTCTTCATCATCTTGTTTTTCGTCTTCTCATTTTCTTCCAATTGTTCTTTATTTTTTTCTTCTTCTTTTTTTCCTCCTCCTTCTTTGATTTCTTTTTCTTCTTCTTATTATTCTTCTTCTTCTTCTCCAACTCTTTCTTTTACTTCTTCTTCTTTTCCTCTTTTTCATCTTCTCCTTCTAATTCTTCTTCTTCTTCTTGTACTTCTTCTTCTTCTTCTTCTTCTTCTTCTTCTAGTTCTTCACCTTCTTGTTCTTCTTCTACTTCTTACTATTCTTCTTCATCTTCTTCTTCCATTTAATTTTTTTATTCTTCTTTTCCCTGTTCTTCTTCTTCTCCTTCTTCCTCTTGTTCTTCTTCTTCAACTTCTTCTTCTTCTTCTTCTTGTCCATCTTCTTCGTTTTCTTCTGCATCATATTCTTCTTCATCTGCTCTTTTCCAACTTCTTCTTTTCTGTCTTCTTCCACTTCTCCCTTTTCCTCCATATCTTCTTCTTCCTCCAATTCTTTTTCCTCTTCCACTTCTTCTTTCGCTTCCTCTTCTTCTCCCTCCTTTTCTTCCTCATATTCTACTTCTTTTTCTTCTTCCTCTTCTTCTTCTTCTTCTTCCTCTTCTTCATCTTCCTCTTCTTCTTCTTCTTTTTCTTCTTCTTCTCCTTCTCTTTCTTCATCAACTTCTTTTTCTTCTTCTTCTTCTTCTTCTCAATCTTCTTCTACTTCTTCCTCCCCTTTTTCTTCTTATTCTTCCTCTTCTTCTTCATCATCATCTTTTTCTTATACCTTTTCTTCTTCTACTACTATATCATCTTCTTCCTCGTCTTCTTCTACTTTTTTAACTTCTTTAATTTCTTCTTCATCTTCTTCACTTCTTGTACCTCTTCTTTATTATGTTTTTCCACTTCTCCCCCTTGTTACAATTCTTCTTCCTACTCTTCTTCTTCTTCTTCCACTTCTACATCTTCTTCTTCATCTTCTTCTCATTCTTCTTCTTCTTCTTCTTTTCCTTTCTCTTCTTCTTCTTCTTCTTCTTCTGCCTCCTCCACATCTTTTTGCTCTTTTTCATCTCTTTTCCTCATCTTTTTAATCATCTTCTTTCTTCTTCTTGCTCTTCCACCACTTCTTCTTCTTCTTCTTTTTCTTCTTGTTCTTCTTCTTCTACCTCTTCTTCTTCTTCTTCCTTCAAATCTTCTACTTCTTCATCGTCCTCTTCGGCTCATCTTCCTCTTCTTCTTCTTCTTCTTCTTCTTCTTCTTCTACTTCTTCTTCTTCTTCCTCCTCCTCCTACTTTTCTTCTTCTTCTTCTTCCACTTCTTCTACTTCTTCTTCTCCTTCTTCTTCATCTTCCTCTTTCTTCTTCTTCATCATCCTCTTCTTCTTCTTCTTCCACTTATTATTATTATTATTATTACTATTATTATTATTATTATTTCTACCTCTTCTTTTTCTTCTTCTACATCTTCTTCTTCTTCTTCTACTTTGGCTTCTTGTTCTTCTTCTTCTTTTTCTTGTTGTTGTTGTTGTTCTTCTTCTTCTTCGGCTGCTTCTTCTACTTCTTCTTATTCCCCTGCTCCTCCTCCTTCTCCTATTTCTTATTCTTCTTAATCTTTTTTATCTTCTTCTTCTTCTTCTTCTTCCTCTTCCTCTTCTTCTTCTTCTTCTTCTTCTTGTTTCTTCCTCGTCTTCTTCTTCTTCTTCTACTACTACTACAACTTCTTCACCTTCTTCTACTCACTCTTCTCTTTCTACTTCTCCTTCTACTTCTTCTTCTTCTTCATCCTCTTCTTCATCTTTTTCTTTTTCTTCTTCTTCTTCTTCTTCTTCTTACTCTTCTTCTCTTTCATTTTCTTCTTCCTCCTCTTCTTCTTCTTCTTCCCCTTCTTTTTTTTCTTCTTGATCTTCTTCTTCGACTTCCTCTTCTTCTTCTTCTTCGTTTTCTTCTTCTTCTATTTCTTCTTCTTTTACTTCTTTTTTCATCTTCTTCTTCTCCTTCTTCTTCTTCTACTGCTACTACTACTGATTCCTCATCTATTTCTTCTTCATCTTCTTCTACTTTTTTTCTCTTCTATTTCTTATTCTGTTTCTTCTTCTTCTTCTCTTACTACTTCTTCTTCTTCTTCTCTTCTATTACTTCTTCTTCTTCATCTTCTACTTCTTCTTCTTTTCTTATATTTCTTCCATTTTCTTCTTCCATTTCTTCTTCTTCATCCACTTCTTCTTTTCGTTATTCTTCTTTTTCTTCTTCCACTTCTTCTTCTTCTTCTTCCACTTCTTTGTTGACTTCTTCTATTACTTCCTCTTCTGCTTCTTCTTCTTCTTCATCTTCCACTTCTCCTTTTTCTTCTTCTTTTACTTTGTTCTAATCCTTGTTATTCTTCTCTTTGTTCTGCTTCTTTTTCTTCTTCTTCTTCTTCTTCTCCTTCTCCTTCTTCTATTTTTTCTTCTTCTCCTTCTTCCTCTTCTTCTTCATCTTCTCTTTCTTCTACTTCTTCTACATCTTCTTCTTCATCTTCTTCATCTTCTCTTCTTCTACTTCTTCTTGTTCTTCTTCCACTTCTCTCACTTCTTCCATATCCTCCTCTTCTTCTTTTTCTTTTTCTTCTTCCCCTTTATCTCCTTCTCCCTCTTCTCCTTTTCTCCATCTTTTTCTTCTTCTTCTTCCTCTTCATCTTCATCTTCTTCTTCTTCTTTGTTGCCTTTCTATCTTCTTCCTCTTCTTCTTCTTTTACTACTACTACTTCTGTCTCCTCTTTTTCTTCCTATTCTTCTTCTTCCTTGTCCTCTTCTTTTTATTATTCTTCTTCATTTACGTTTTCTTTTGTCCCTTCTTTTTCTTCGTCTCTTCTTTTACTTCTTCTTTTTCTTCTTCTTCCACATCTACTTCTTCTTTCACTTGTTTTTCCTATTCTTATTCTTCTTATCTTCTTGCATTACTTCTTTTGCCACTTCTTCTTCCTCTTCTTCTTCTTCTTCTTCATCTTCTTCTCCTCCTCCTTCTTCTCCTACTTCTTCTTCTTTGTCTTCTTGTTGTTTTTGTTGTTTTTATTCTTCTTTTTCTTCTTCTTCTTCTTGTCTTTTTCTTCCTCTTCTCCTTTCTGCTCATCATCATCATCTTCTTCTTCTTCTTCTTTTTCTCCTTCTTCTTCATGTTTTTCTTCTTTAACTTCTTCTTCCTCTTCTTCTTCTACTTCTTCATCTTCCTCTTCTTCTTTTTCTTCTTCTTCATTTTCTTCTTCTAATTTTCCCCCTTCTTCTTCTTCTTCGTCTTCCTTTTCTTCTTCTTCTTCATCCACTTCTTATTCTTCATCAACTTCTTCATCTTTTTCTTCTTCTTCAACTTCTTCTTCTACATCTACTTCTTCTTATATTCATCTTCTTCTTCTTCTTCTTCTTGCTCTTTTTCTTCGACTTCTTCTTCTTCTTCTTTTTATTTTACTTTTTCAACTTCTTTTACTTCATCTTCTTCGTGTTCTTCTTCATCATCTTCTTCTTCATCTTCTCTTTTTCTATTTCTTCTTCTTCTTCCTCTTCCACTTCTCCTTCTTCCTCCATATCTCCTTCTTCCTCCTCTTCTTTTTCTTCTTCTACTTCTTCTTGTGCTTCTTCTTCTTCTTCGTCTTGTTCTTCTTCTCCTTGTTCTTCTTCTTCTTCTTCTTCTTCGACTACTACTACTACTACTTCTTGTACTTCTTCATCTCTTTCTTCTTCTTCTTTTTCTTCTTCTTCATCTTCTTCTTCGTCTTCTTCTTCATCTTCTTCTTCGCCTTTCTCTTTTCTTCTACTTCTTCTTCTTTTTATTCCCCTTCTCCTTCTTCTTACACTTCTTCTTTCTCTTCTACTTCTTCCTCCACTTCTCCTTCTTCCACTTCTTCTTCTCATTCTTCCTCTTTTCTGTCTTTTTCATTCTCTTCCTCTTCTTCTTGTTCTTCTTCTTCTTCCTCCCTCTCCACATCATCCTGCTCTTCTTCTTCATATTCTTCCTCTTCTATTTCATCATCATCAACTTCTTCTTATTCTTCTTCTTCTTCTTCTTTTACCTCTTCTTCTTCTTCTTCCTTTCAATCCTCTACATCTTTATCCTCCTCTTCTCCTCATCTTCCTCTTCTTCTCTTCTTCTTCTTCTTTTTCCTCTTCTTTTTCCACTTCAATTTCTTGTTCTTCTTCCTCCCGCTGTTCTTCTTCTTCTTCTTCTTCTTCCCCTTCAATTTCTTGTTCTTCTTCCTCCCTTGGTTCTTCTTCTTCTTCTTCTTCTTCTTCTTCTTCTTCTTGGTATTCTTCCTGTTCTTCTTCTTTTTATTCAACTTTTAGTTATTCATCCTCTTCTTCTTTTAACTCTTTCTTTTCTGCTTCTTTCACTTCTTCTTATTATTAATGTAGTTATTATTATTGTTATTATTATTATTATTATTATTATTATTCTACCTCTACTTCTTTCTCTTATTAATCCTCATCTCCTTCTTCTTTTTTTCCATCTTCTTCTTCTTCTTCTTCCTCCTCTTCCTCTTCCACTTCTTTTTCTTCTTCTTCTTCTTTTGCTTTATATCCAGCTCTTCTTCTTCCTCTTCTTCTTCTTCTTCTTCTTCTCCTTTTTATTATTCTTCTTCTTCTTTGACTTCTTCTTCTGCTTCTTCTTCTTCTTCTTCTTCTATTTCTTCTTCTTCCCCTCCTGCTCCTTCTCCTTCTCTTCTTCTTCTTCATTGCCTTCTTCTTCTTCTTCTACTACTCATTCCTCTTCTTCTTCTACTCCCTCTTCTTCTACTCATTCTTCTTCATCTTCTTTTACTTTTCTACTTCTTCTTCTTCTTCTTCTTCTTGTTCTTGTTCTTCTTGTTCATCTTCTTCTTCTTATTCTTCTTCTTCACCTTCTTCTTATTCTTCTTCTTCTTACTCTTCTCCTTCTTTTTCTTCTTCTTCTTCTTTATCTACTTCCTCTTCTTCTTCCTCATCTTCTTCTTCATTTTCTTTTACTTCTTCTTCTTCTTCTTCTTCTTCTTCTTCTTCTTCTTCTTCATCTTCTTATTTTTCTTCTTCCTTTTCTACTTCTTCTTCTTCCTCCTTTTCTTCTTCATCTTCTTCTTCTTCATCGTCTTCCTCTTCTTCTTATTCTTCCTCTTCTTCTTCTCCTTTGTCTTCTTCTTTTGCTTTCTTTCTTTTTCCTCTTCTTCTTCTTCTTCATCTACTTTTTCTTTTTCTTCTTCTTCTCCTTCTACTACTACTACAACTACTACTACAACTACTACTACATCTACGACTACTTCTTCTTGTACTTCTTTTTTTTGTCATCTTCTTCTTCTTCTTTTTCTTCTTCTTCTACTTCTTCTTCTTCTTATCCTAGTTCTTCTTCTTCTTATTCTTCCTCTTTTTCCTTTACTTGTTCTTCTTTATCTTCTACTACTTCTTCTTCTTCTTTGTTTACTTCTTTATCTTTTTCTTCTTCTACTTCTTCTTCTTCCTTTTTCATTTCTCCCTCTCCTTCCCCTTTTTCCTCTTCTCCTTTTTCTTCTACCACTTCTTCTTCTTCTTCCGCTTCTTCTTCTTCATCTTCTCCTTCTTCTTCTTCTGCTCTTTTTCTTCCTCTTGTTCTTCTTTGTTTTGTTCTTGTTCTTCTTCCACTTCTTTTACTTCTTTGTCCTCATCTTCTATTTCTTCTTCTCCTTCTTCAATTTTTCTTTTTTTTCTTCTTACTCTTCTTCTTCTTCTTCTCTATCTTCTTCTTCTTCTTTTACTTCTTCTTCTTCTCCACCTTCTTCATCTTCTACTTCTAATTCTTCTACTTCATCTTCTTCTACATCTTCTTATTTTTCTTTTTCATCTTCTTTTTTTCTTCTTCTTCTACTTCTACTACTACAACTTCTTCTTCTTGTTGTTTTTCTTCGGCTTCTTCACCATCTTCTTCTTCTTCTTCTTCTTCTTCTTACTCCTCTCCTTCCACTTCTTCTGCTTCTTATCTTTCTTCTTCTTCTCCTTCCTTATTTTCTTCTTCTTCTTTTTCTTCTTGTTGTTCTTCCTCTTCTTCGACTTCTTCTTCATCATCATCATCTTCCACTTCTTCTTATTCTTCTTCTTGTTGTTGTTCTTGTTCTTCTATTTCTTCCGCTTTTTCTTCTTCTTCTACTTCTTCCTCTTCTTCTTCTTCTTCTTCTTCTAGTTTTATTACTTCCTCTTCAACTTCTTCTTCTTCTTCTTCATGATCTTCTTCTTGATCTTTTTCTTCTTCTTCCTCTTCTACTTCTTCGTCTTCCTCTTCTACTTCTTATTCTTCTTCTTCTTCTTTTTCTTCATCTTCTTCTTCTTCATCATCTTCATCTTCTCTTTCTTTTTCTTCTTCTTCTTCTTCTCCTTTTCCTTCTTCTTTGTCCTTCTCTTCATCGTCTCCATCTTCTTCTTCTCTTCTTTTACATATTCTTTGTCTTCTTCCACTTCTCCCTCTTATATTATATCTTCATTTTGCTCCTCTTCTTTTTCTTCTTTCTCTTCTTCTTCCCCCTGTTCTTGTTGTTCTACATCTTCTTCTTCTTCTTTCTCTTCTTCCTCCTCTTCTTCTTCCTCTCATTCTTCTTCTTCCTTTTCTACTTCTTTCTCTTCTTTTCATCTTCTTCTTCTTCTTCTTTCTCTTGTTCCTCTTCTTCTTCTTCTTCACCTACCATTTCTTTTACTTCTTCTTCTTCTTCTTATACTTTTACTTCTTCGCCTCCTTCTTCATCTACTTCTTTGTCTTCTTCTCTTCTTCTACTTCATTTTCTTCTTCTTCCTCCTCTTCATCTTTTTGTTCTTCTTCTTCCTCGTCTTTTTCAATTTCTTCGTCTTCTTCTTCTTCTCCTTCTTTATCTACTACCTCTTCATCATCTTCTTTATCATCTTCTTATTCTTCTTCTTTTCCAACTTCTTTCTCTTTTTGTTCTTGTTCTTCTGCTTTTTCCTCTTCTTTTTCTTCCTCTTCTTCTTCTTCTTCTTCTTTATTTCCTCCTACTTCTTCTCCTTCTTCTGCTTCTTCTTGTTCTTCATCATCATCATCTTCTTCTTCTTCTTCTTCCTCCTCTTCCTCTTCTTCTTCTTCTTCTTCATCTTCTCTGTCATCCTCTTCTTCTTCTATTTCTTCTTCTTCTTCATCATCTTCTTCTTATTCTCCTTCTTCTTCTTCTTCTTTTACTTCTTCTTTTTCTTCTTCTACTTGTTCTACTTCATCTTCTTCTTTGCTAATCCTTCATCCCAAATGCCAAATCGCTAATCTCAAATCTATA
>JAIUJO010001346.1:415000-422500 GCA_023846275.1 Vanilla planifolia
CCCCAAACCATCCTTAATTTCTAAACCCTATTTTTAATCCCTAATTTCTAATCCTTAATCTTTAATATTTAAACTTCAATCTATAATACCTAATCCCTAATCCCTAATCTATAATTCATAATCCCTAATCCTTAATCTTTAATCCCTCATCTATAATCCTTCATCACTAATCCTTAATCCTAAATCCTAATCCCTATCTCCAATCTTAATCTTAATCTCTAATCTTGAATCCTACATCCTTAATCTCTAATCTCTAATTATAAATAACTAATATGTAATCCTAAATCACTAATCTCGAATCCTTAATCCATAATAATTAATCCCTTAGTTATTAATCACTAATATCTAATCCTTAATCATTAATCTCTTTATCAATAATGCCTAATATCTAATCAATAATCTATAATTCTGAATCACTAATCATTAATTCTTAATCTCCATTACTTATTTCTTAATCCCTACTCCTTAACCCCTAATCCCTAATTGCTAACTCGTAAACCACTAACCATCAATCTCTAATATCTAATTCATAATCCTCAATTCTTCCCTCCCAAATCTTTAATCCACACTTAATTATCCTTAATCAATAATCCTACCTTTCTTTATCCTTAAATCTTAATCACTAACCTTAACCCTTAGTCCATAATGAGACTCTTCTTCCTCTTTTTCTTCTACATCTTCTTCTTTTTCTTTTTCTTCTTCTTCTTCCTCATCTTCCCCTTCTTCCACATCTTCCTCTTCTTCTTCTTTTTCTTCTTCTTCCTTCTCTTCTTATTCTTCTACTTCTTCTTCTTCCTCTTCTTCTTTGGCTTCTTCTACCTCCTCCTCATCTTTTTCCTCTTCTTCTTCTTCATCATAATCTACTTCCTTTGCTTCTTTAGCTTCTTCTTCTTCTGCATGTTCTTCTGCTTCTTCTTCTTCTTCTTATTCTTATTCTTCTTCTTCTTCTTCTTCTTCCTCTCCTTCCCCTTCTTCTTCTTCCACTCATTCAATCTCTCTTCTTCTTCTTCTTCTTCTAATCCTAACTCTAATTCTTCTTTGTCTTCTTCTTCATTTTTATCTTCTTCTCTTCTTTGTGTACATATTCTTCTTTTTTTTAATCTTCCTCTTCATCTTCTTCTTCCTCTTTTTCTACTTCTTAACCTTCTTCTTCTTCTTCTTCTACTTACTCTTCTCCTTCTTCTTTTTTTTTCTTCTTCTTCTTCTTCTTCTTTGTCACCTTCTCTGCCTCCTTCTTCTTCGTCTTCTTCTTCTTCTTCTCCTTCCTCCTCCTCCTCTTCTTCTTCTTCTTCCTCTTATTCTTACTCTTACTCTTATTATTATTATTATTATTATTATTATTATTATTTTGATTCTTCTTCCTCTTCTTCCTCTCCTTCATCTGTCTCTTCTTCTTCTTCTTCTACTTCTTGCTCTTGTTCTTCTACTTCTACCTCTTCTTCTTCTTCTACTTTTTGCTCTTCTTCTTCCTCTTCCTCTTCTTCTTTTTCTTTGTCTTCTTCTTCTTCTCCATCATCTTCTACTTCTTGTTCTTGCTCTTTTTCTTCCTCTTCTTTCTCATGTTCTTCCTCTTCTTCTTCTTCTTCTTCTGAATCTTCTTCTTCTTCTTCTTCTTCTTCTTCTTCACTTCTTCTTTTTCTTTTTCTTCATCTTTTTCTACTTTTTTTTCTTCCTCTTCTTTTTCTTCTTCTAGTTTTACTTTTTCCTCTTCTTTTTGCTCTTCCTACATCTTCTGCTTCTTTTTCCTCTTCTTCGTCTTCTTCTTCTTCTTCTCTTTCTACTTCTTCTTTCCTTTCTATTTCTTCAACTACTTATTCTTTTCCTTCTTGTTCTTCTTCTTCTTGTTCTTTTATTTCTTCTTCTTCTTCTCTTCTTTTTTTCTTTTTCTTCATCATCTTCTACTTCTTTTTCTTCCTCTTCTTTTTCTTCTTCTAGTTTTACTTTTTCCTCTTCTTTTTCCTCTTCTTCTACATCTGCTTCTTTTTCCTCTTCTTCGTCTTCTTCTTCTTCTTCTTCATCTCTTTCTACTTCTTCTTCCTCCCTTTCTATTTCTTCTATTACTTATTCTTTTCCTTCTTCTTATTCTTCTTCTTCTTGTTCTTCTATTTCTTCTTCTTCTACCTCTTTTTCCTCTTCTTCATCTTTTCTTCTTCTTTTGTTCTTATTCTTCTTCTTCTTCATCATCATCATCTTCTTCTTCACCATCATCTTCTTTTTCTTCTACCTCCTCACCTTCTTCTCCTTGTTCTTATTCCTATTGCTCTCCATCTTCTTCTTCTTCTTCTTCTTCTTCTTTTTCATCTTCTTCTTCTTCCTCCTCCTCCTCCTCTTCTTTTCCTTCTTCTTCTTCTTCTTCTACTACTCTACTTCTTCTTCTTCCTCTTCTTCTTCCTCTTCTTCCACTTCTTCCTCTTCATCTTCTTTCTTCTTATTCTTTCTCTTCTTGTTCTTCTTCTTCTTCCACTTCTACTTCTTCTTCTTCTTTTACTTCCTCACCTTCTTCTTCTACTTCTTCTTCTTCACCATCTTCATTTACCTCTTCTTCTTCTTCCTCCTCTTCTTCTTCTTCGTCGTCTTCTTCTTCTTCTTCTTCTTCCTCTTCTTCCTCTTCTTCTCCTTCTTCTTCCACTTCCTCTTCTTGCTCTTCTTCTTCCTCTTCTTTGTCAACTTCTTCTACTTCTTCCTCCTCTCCTTCTTCCTCTTCTTCTTCTTTTTCGTCCTCTTCTTCATCTTCCTCCTCATCTTCTTCTCCTTCTCCTACCTCTTCTCCTTATTTACCTTAGGTTTTTCCTTCTTCTTTTTACTCCTTAATAGTTATTCCCTAATCCTTAATCCTTAATCCCTATACCCTTACCCTGAATTACTAATCCATAATCCCTAGTCCTTATTTCCTAAACTTTAATCCTTAATCTATCACACCTAATCCCTAATCCCTCCCTCCTAACTCCTTTATCCTTAATCCCTTACCCCTAATTGCAAAATCCTAATCCATCTCCTCTTTCTCTTCATCTTCTTGTTCCTCTTCTTTTTCAACTTCCTCTTCTTCTTTTTGTTGTTGTTCTTCTTCTTCCTTTTCTTGTTTTTCCTCTTATTCTCCTTCTTCTTCTTCTTCTTCTTCCACTTCTTCTTCTTATTCTTCTTCTTCATTTTCTTCTTCTCCTCCTTCTTCTTCTTTCGTCTGTTTTATGACCTTTTCTTCTTCTTTTTTTGCTCTTCTTCTGCCTCTTCTTCGTTTCTTCTTCTTCCTCTTCTTCTTTTCCTTTTTTTCTTCTTCTTGTTATTTTTATTCTTATTCTTCTACTTCTTCTCCCTCTTCTTCATCTTCCTCTTCTTCTTCTTCTTCAAGTTCTTCTGCTTCTTCTTCTTCTTCTTCTCCAACTACTTCTTCTCCTTCTTCTTTTTCTGCCTATTTTATTTCCTTTTCATCTTCATCTTCTTCTTTTTCTCCTTCTTCTTCTCCTTTTTCTTCTTCTTCTTCTTCTATTTCTTGCACTTCTTCTTCTTCTTCTTCTTCTTCTCTTTCATGTTTTTCTTCTCTTTTTGTTCTTCTTCTTCTTCTTCATCCACCACTTCTTCTTTTTCTTCTTCTTCTTCTTCTTCTTCTTCTTCTACTTCTTCCTCTTCATCTTCCTCTCCTTCTTCTTTTCCTTCTTCTTCCTCTACTACTTCACCTTCTTCTCCTCCTTCTTACACGTCGTCTTCTTCTACCTTTCTCATCTTCTTCTTTTTCTTCTTTAACTTCTTTTACTACTTCTTCTTCTTCTTTCCCATCCTCTTCTTCTTCCTCCTCAACTTCTTTTTTTTCTTCCTCTTCTTCTTCTTCTTCTACGTCTTCTTCCTATTCTTCCTCTTCTTCCTCTTCGTCTTCTTCCTCTTGTTCTTCTTCTTCTTCTAAAACTTCTTCCTCTTCTTCTTTTTCTTCCTTTTCTTCTTGTTCTTGTTCTTCTTTTGCTTCTTCTTCTTCTTCTTCTTTTTCCTCTTCCACTTCTTCTTCTTCGACTTCTTCTGGTTTTTCTAATTCTTATTCTTCTTCTTCTTAATCCAATTCTTTTTCTTCTTCTTCCACTTCATCTACCCTTCTTCCAATTCTTTCTCTTCTTCTTTTTCTTCTTCTTCTTCTATGACTTTTTCCATTTAGTTTTTCTTATTCTACTTCTTATTTTTCTTCTTCTCCTTGATCTTCTTCTTCTAGTTGTTTCTCTTTATTTTCTTCTTCTTCATCATCATCAACTTTGACTTAATTTTTTTCTTCTTATTCTTATTCTTATTCTCATTCTCTTTCTTCTTCTTCTACTACTTTTTCTTCTTTCTCTTCTTCTTCCTTAATCATCAATCCATTCCAAATCCCTCATACTTTATCCTTAATTTGTAATCCCTAATCCCTAATCTTTATGATCATTTCTTATTCCCTTATCCCTACTCCCTAATCCCTCATGTCTAAACTCTAATAGCTAATTACTAATCCATAATCTCTAATCCTTCATTATAAATCTCTAATCACTAATCCTTTTTCCCTAATGCCTAATCCCTAATCCCTAATCTCACCCTCCCTAAGCCGAAATACCTAATCAGTCTCTTCTTCCTTTTCTTCTTTTACTTCTTATTCTCCTTCTTCTTCTTATTCCTCTTCCTCTTCTTCCTCTTCTTCTTCTTCTTCTACCTAATCTTCTCCTTATTCTACTTTTTCCTCTTCTTCCTCTTCTTTTAATTCTTCTTTTTCCTATTCTTCTTCTTCTTCGTCTTCAACCTTTTCCACTTCTTCTTCTTCTTCTTCTTCTCCTTCTTCCTCTTTTTCATCTTCTTCTTCTTCTTTGTCTTCTTCTTCCCTTACCCCTTTTCCTCTACTTCTTCTTCTTCTTCTTCTTCCTCCTCTTCTTCTTCTACTTCTTCTCCTACTTCTTCTTCTTCTTTTTCTTTTACATCTTCTTCTTCTTCTCTATCTTTTTCTACTTTCTCCTCCCCTTTTTTCTTCTAGTTCATCTTCTTCTTCTTCTTTTTCTTCATAATTTCTTCTTCTCTTCTTCTATTTCTTCTTCTTCTTCATCATCATCTTCCTTTTCTTCTTCTTCCACTTTTTCTTTTTCCTCTTCATCTTCTTCTTCTTCTACTACTACTACTACTTCTTCTTCACCTTCTTGTCCTTCTTCATCTTCTTACTCTTCTCCATTTTCTTCTTCTTCTTCTTCGCCTTCATTCTCCACTTCTTCTTCTTCTTTTTCTTCTTCTTCTTCTTCTTCTTCTTCTTCTTCTTTTCTTCTTCTTCTCCTCCACCTCCTCCTTGTTCTTCTCTTCTCTTTCTTCTTCCTCTTCTTCTTCTTCTTCTTCTTCTTCTTCTTCTTCAGATTCTTCTTCCTATTCTTCTTCTTCTTCTTCAACTTCTTGTTCTTGTTCTTCTTCTTCTTCCTCTTATCCTTCTTCTTCTTCCTCCTCTTAGTCTTCCTTTTCTTCTTCCACTTCTTCTTCTTCTTCTTTTACTTATTCCTCTTCTTCTTTTTCTTCTTCTTATACCCTAATCCCTAATCCATGATGCTTAATACCTAAACCTTAATGTCTTATCATTATTCCTCAATTTTTAATCTATAATCCATAATCTTTCTGATCCTTATTCCCTAATACCTAATCCCTAATCTTGAATTCCTAATCCTTAATCATTAATCCTTATTGCCTAATCCTTAATCCACAATCATTAATCATAAATACATGTCCTCATAATCTTTAATCCCTAATCTCTAATTTAAAATCTTGTATCCTAAATTGCTAATCTCTAATCTCTAATCTTTAATCCCAAATCCATAGTCCGTAATCCCTAATGCATAATCTCTTATCCTTAATTCTTAATCCTTAGCAGTTAATCCTTAATCCATGATCAATATTCCCTAATCCTTGAATCCTTAATGCCTAATTCTTCATCCCTAGACTCTATTCTTAAGCCCTATTCCTTAATCCTTAATCCCTAAGCCCTAATCCCTAGTCCATAAACCCTAAAACTAATCACTAATCCCAAATCAATAATTCCAAAACCTTAAACCATAATCCCTAATCTCTAATCCTTAACCCCAAATTCTTGATCCATCTTTAATCCATAATCATAAATCTATAATACATAATTTTTAAGCCATCCATCCGTAATTCATAATCTATTTTCTTCTTCTTCTTCTTCCTATGCTTCTTATTCATATTCTTCTACATCTTCTGCTTTTTCTTCGTCTTATTGTTGTTGTTCTTCTACTTCTCGTTTTTCTTCTTTTCTTTCTTCTTCCTCTTCTACTTCTATTTCTTCTTCTTCTTCTTCTTCTACTTCTTCTTCTTCTTCTCTTATTCTTTTACTTCTTCTTCTTCCTCTTCTTTTCTTTTTCTTCCTTTTCTTCTTCTTCTTATTCTTCCTCTTCTTCTTCTTCTTCTTCTTCTTCCTCTTCTTCTTCTTCTTTGTCTTCTTCATCTTCCTCTTCTTCTTCTTATCCTTGTTCTTCTTTTTCTCTTCTTCTTCTTCTCCTCCTCCTCCTTCTTCATCTCCTCTCATTCTTCTTCTTCCTCTTGTTCTTCTTCTTCTTCTTTAGCTTCTTCTTCTTCCTCTTCCTCTTGTCCTTCTTCTTCATGTTCTTCTTTTTTTATCCCTTCCTCTTCTTTTTCTTCTTCCACTTCTTCTTCTTCTTCTTCCTCTGCTTCTTCCTCTTCTTTTTTAACTTCTTTTTAATCTTTAATCCCTAATCAATAATCCTAAATACCTAATCTTTAATATATAATCCCTCATTCTTCCCTCGCTAATCATTATTCCATTAATCCCTAATCTCTAATCTCTAATCCCTATACCCTAATCCAAAATCCTTAATCTCTAAATATAAATCCTTAATCCGTAATGCCTAATCGTTAATCCATAACTCCTAATCCTTAAACTATAATCTTTAATCCCTAATCCTTAAACCATAATCTCTAATCTCTAATTCCTAATCTCTTATCCCTTATCCATAATCCATAGCCCTTATTCCCTAATGCCTTATCCTTAATCCTTAATCCATAATCCTTAATCATTATTACTTAATCTATTAATTTCGAATCCCTTATCTTCAAATCTATAATACTTAATCGCTAATCTAGAATCCCTAATCACTAATCTCTAATCTCTAATCCATACTCCCTAATCCCTATTTACAAATCCTTAATGCTTGCATCTGTAATCCCTTCTATCTCAAATCATTAGTCCCTAATCATTATTTTTTAATCCCTTGTCCCAAAACACTATTCTATTAGCCCTATTCCTAAATCCCTCATCATTCATCCTTTATCTCTAATCCTTTTACCATAACCCTAATTCCTATTTCTTAATCTCTAAACCTTAATTTTTAATCCTTAATCCTTAATTCCTCTTCAACTTTCGCTTCTTCCCTTTCCTCTTCTTCTTCTTAACTTCTTCTTCTTCTTCTTTTTCTTCTCCTTTTTCTTCTTCTTTTTGTTCTTATTCTTATTCTACTTCTTTTCCTTCTTCTTGTTCTTCTTCTTCAT
>JAIUJO010001346.1:425000-480000 GCA_023846275.1 Vanilla planifolia
ATTCTTTAATCCCTCATCCTTAATTCCTAATTCTTAATCCCTAACCCTTAATCCTTAATCCCTAACACCTAATCCTATATCCCTCCAACCTTAATCCTTAATCCCTAATCCCTAACCTTTAATCCTTAATCACTGCTTCTTCCTCTTCTTTTTCATTTACTTCTTCTTCCTCTTCTTTTTCTTCCTCTTTTACTTCTTACTTCTTCTTCCTCATCTTCTTCTTCCTCCTCTTCTTCTTCTTCTTCTTCTACTACTTCTTCCTCCTCTTCTTCTTTTTCTTCTTCTTCTTCCTCTTAATCTTCCTCTTCTTCTTTATCTTCTTCTTCTTCTTCTTCTTCTACTTCTTCTTCCTTCTCTTCTTCTTCTCCTTGTTGTTCTTTTTCTCCAATTTCTTCTTTTCTTCTTTTACTTCTTCCTCTTCTTCTTTCTCTTATTATTATTATTATTATTATTATTATTAATATTATTATTATTTTATTTCTTTATCTTTTTCATCTTATTATTCTTATTCTTCTTTTTCTTCTTATTCTCCTTCTCCTTCTTCTTCTTCCCCTTATCTTTAGTCTTCTCCTTCTCCTTCTACTTCTCCTTCTTGTTCTTCATCTCCTTCTCCTCCTCCTCCTCCTACTTCTTCTTCTTCTTCTTCAACTACTTCTTTCTTCTATCTTCTTTCTTCTTTCTTCTTCCATCTTACTTCTTCCTTCCACCTTCATTTCTCCTTAATTCTTTCTTGCTTCTTCCATCTTCTTTCTTTCTTCTTTTTTCTTTATTCCTCCTCTTCATCTTCCTCTTATTCTTCTTCTTCTTATTCTTCCTCCTGATCTTCTACTTCTTTGTCCTTCTTGATCCTTAATCCCTAATCTATAATCCATAATTAATAATCCATAATCCCTAATCCCCAATCTCCAATCCTTAATCACTAATCCCTAACCTTTAATCACTAATCCATATTCTCTAATCCTTCATCCCTAATCTCAAATACCTAACCCCTAATCCTAAATCCCTAATCAGTAATCTCTAATACCTAATGCCTATTCCTTAATCCATAATCTTTAATTTTAAATCTCTAATCTTTAATAATTAATATTTTAATCCTTAATCCCAAATCTATAATCCTTAATCATTAATCCTTTCATCCTTAATCCCTAATTCTTAATCCTTAATCCCTAATTCATGTTACTTATTTCCTAATTCTAACTTCCTAATCTATAATCCTTAATCCTTAAACCCTAATCCCTAATTGTAAATCCCTAATCCTTAATCCATGACCCTAATGCCTAATACCCAATCCTTGGCTCCCTAATCCTAAATCCTTAATACCTAATCTCTAATCCCTAATCCCTCCCTCCTAATATGTAACCTATAATCCCTAATCCCTCCAACCTTAATTGGTAATCCCTAACCCTTCTCTTCTTCTTTTCCACTTCTTTTTCTTCCTCTTATTCTTCCTCTCTTCTTCCTATAGTTCCTCTTCTTCTTCAAGTTCTTCTTCTTCTTCCTCAAGTATTTTTTTTCTTGTTGTTCTTCTTTTTCATTTTCTTCTTCGTCTTCCTCTTCTTCTTCTTCTCCTTCTTCTATTTCTTCTTCTTCTTCTTCTTCTTCTTTTTCTTCTTCTCCTTCTTTTCTTATTCTTCTTATTCCTCTTCTTCTTCATCATCATCAACATCTTCATCTTCTTCTATTTCTTCTTCTTCTTCTTCTTCAGCTTCTTCTTCTTCTTCTTCTTCTTCTCTTTATCTTTCTCCTTTGCTTGCTTCTTCCCTTTCTCCTTCTCTTACTCATTCTCTATCTGCTTCTTTTTCTCCTTCTCCTTCTTCTTCTCCTCCTCCTTCTCCTCCTTCTCCTCATCCTTCTTCTCCTTCTCCTTCTCCTTCTCCTTGTTCTTCTTGTTCATCTTCAACAACTTATTTCTTCTTTCTTCTTTCTTCGTTCTTCTTTCTTCTTTCTTCCATCTTTTTTCTTCTTCCTTCTTCCTTCTTCATTCTTCCATCATCCTTCCTTCTTCCTTCTTCCTTCTGCCTTCCTTCTTCCCTCTTACTTCTTCCTTCTTCTTTCTTCCTTCTTCTTTTCTCTTCCTCTTCTTCTTCCTCTTCTTCATCTTCTTCTTCCTCTTCTTCATCTTCTTCTTCTTCCTCTTCTTTTTCTTATTTTTCTTCTTCTTTCTTCTTCTTACATCCTTTTTTCTCCTTCCTTCTTCTATCTCCCTAATCCTTAATCCCCAATCCCCAATCCGTAATCCCTAATCCTTAGTCTATAACTAATCTCAATTCTTAATCTTTAATCTCTTGCCTTTAATCCCTAATCTCTATTCCATAAAATCTAATCGCTAATCCTTAATTCCTAATTCTTAATTTCTAATCCTTAATCACAAATGCCTAATCCTTAATCCCTAATCCCTAATCCTTAATCCTTAATCTCTAATGCTAATACAAATCCAATATACTCTAATCCTTAATCTCTAATTTCTAAGCCTAAAACCTACATCCCTAATAAAAAAAACTAATCCTTAATCCTTAATCCCTATTTCTTATCCAATCCTTAATCCATAATCTTTAATAATTAATCCTTAAACTCCCAATTCTGAATCTCTAATCCCTAATTATTAATCCTACCTTTTAATCCCTTATTCCTAATCCATAAACCCTAATCTCTAATCTCTAATCCCAATTACTTATTCTTTAATCCCTAATCTCAAATTCTTAATACAAAATCCCTAAATCTAAATCCCTAATTGCTAACTCCAAAATCTCTAATCCCTAATCACAAATCCCAAATCCTTAATCCTTAATCTATCCATCCTGAATCTTTAATCTATATTATTTGATACCTTATCTGTAATCCTTCATTCCTTAGTCCCTAATCCTTAATCTTTAACTTTTTATCCTTAATTCTTAACCCATCTCTTCTGACTCTTTTCTTCTTCTTCTTTTTCTTCTTCTTCTTTTGTTCATTTTATTGCTCTATTGCTTCCTTTTCTTCTTCTTCTTCTTCTTCTTCATCATCATCTTCTTCTTCTCCTTCTTTTTCTATTTCTTCCTCTCCTTTTACTACTCTTAGTTTTTCTCCTTCTCCTTCTCCTTCTACTTCTCTTTCTCCATCTCCTTCTCCTTCTCTTCTCTTCTCCTTCTCCTTCTCCTTCTCCTTCTCCTTCTCCTTCTCCCTCTCCTTCTCCTGGTGTTCCTTCTCCGTCTCTAACTTCTACTTTTTCTTCTTCTTCTTCTTCATCATGTTCTTTCTTCTTTCTTTCTTTCTTTCTTTCTTCTTTCTTCTTTTTTCTTCCTTCTTCCTTCTTCCTTCCTTCATCTTCCATCTTCTTTATTCTTCCTCTTCTTCTCCCTCTTCCTCTTCTTCTTCTTCTTCTTCTTCTTCCTCTTCTTCTTCTTCTTCTTCTACTTGTTTTTGTTCTTCGTTTTCTTCCTCTTCTTTCCCTTTTTTCTTCTGCTTCTTCTCCTTCTTCTTCTTCTTCTTCCTCCTCTTTTATTTCTTCTTCTTATTCTTCTTCTTCTTCTTCTACTACTACTCCTTCTTTTCCTTCTTCTTCTTCTACTACTACTTTTCATCTACTACTTAGTCTTTTTTCTCTTGTACTTTTTCTTCTTCTTCTACTTTTAGCTCTTCTTCTTCTGGTGCTTCTTTTCGTTCTTAGTGTTCTTCTTGTTCTTCTTCTTCTACTATGTCTTCCTCCTCTTCTACATCTTCTTCTTCTTCCTCTCCTTTGATTACTTCTTCTTCTTCATCTTCTTCATCTTCTTCTCTTCTTCTTCTCCTTCTTCTTCTCTTGCTCCTCCATCTCCATCTCCTTATCTATCTCCATTACCTTCTCCTACCCCTCCTCCTTCTCCTTCTCCTTCTCCTCCATCTCCTCCTCCTTTTCCTTCTCCTTCTTTTTCTTCATCTTACTTGGATATTTCTTCTTTCTTATTTCTTTTTCCTTCCTCCTTCTTCCTTCTTTCTTCTTTTTTCCTCCCTTCTTCCTCCATTTTCCTTCTTCCTTCTTCCTTTCTCTTTCTTGCTTCTTCTTTTTCCGTTCTCCCTTCTTGCTTATTCTTTCTTCTTTCTTCTTCTCTCTGTTCTTTTCTTTTTCTTCTTTCTTTCTTCTTCTTTCTTTGTTCTTCTTCATCTTTTTCTTTCTTCTTCTTCTTCTTCTTCTTCTTCTTCTTCTCCTCTTCTTTGTCTTCTTCTTCCACTTCTTCTTTTTTTCCTCTTCTTCTTCCTTCTTCTTTCTTCCTTCTTCTTCTTCTTCCTTCTCCCTTTTCCTTAATCCATAATCTCTAATCCATAATTTATCCTTAATCTTTAATCCCTAATTCCAAATCCTTAATCCCTAATCTCTATTCTCTAATCTCTAATCTCTAAACCTTAATCCCAATACTTAATTTCTAATACTTAAATTTAGTATATAATCTATAATACCTATTCCTTAATTTGTAATCCATAATACCAAATCTCTAATCCCTAATATTTAGTCCTAATCCTAATCGTGATTGCTTAGTCTATAATCTCTAATATCTAACCCTAAATCCTAAATCCCTAATCGCTAATCTTTAATCCTTAATCCTTAATCCCAAATCCCTAATCCTTAGTCTTTAATCTTTCATTTAAAATGCCTAAAATTTAATCTGCCCCTCTTTAATCAGTAATACTTAATCTTGAATCCCAATCCCTCCTTCCCTAATCTTTAACCTGCATTCCTGAATCCCTAATCCCTATTCCTTAATCCCAAATGATAATTATAATCACTTAATCTCGAATCCCTAATTTTTAATTCCAAATCCCCAATGATAAATCTAAATTCCCTAATCACCAATCTCAAATCCTAATCCTTAATTAATAATCTCTACATCTCTAATCATTAATCCATAATCCCAATTACTTATTCCTTAATCCCAACTCTCTAATCTCTAATCCTTAATCTCTAAACCCTAATCCCTCATTACTAATCCATAATCCCTAATCTCTAATCTCTAAACTCTAATACCTAATCTTTAATCTCTGACACCTACTCTATAATCCCTCCCTCCTTAATCCTAAATTCTTAACCCTTAATCCCTAATCCATCTCTTCTTCCTCTTCCTTGTCTTTTTCTTCCTCTTCTTCTTCCTCTTCTTCTTCTTCTTCCTCCTCGCTTCTTCTTCTTCTTCCTAATCATCTTCTTTTTCCTCCTCTTCTTCCTCAACTTTCACTTCTTCTTCTTCTTCTCCTTCTCCTTCTTCTACATTGTTTTCTACTTTTCTTGTTCTTCTTCTTCCTCTTCATCTTCATCTTCTTAATTTTCTTCTTCTTCCTCTTTCTCTTCTTCTTGTTCTTCTTCTTATTCTTCTCCTTCTCCTTCTTCGCCTCCTTAAACATCTCTTTGTCATTCTCCTTCTCCTTCTCCTTCTCCTTCTTCCTCTCCTTCTCCATCTTCTTCTTGTTATCCTTCTCCTCCTTCTCCATGTCCTCCTCTTTCTTCTTTTTCTTCTTCTTCTTCTTCTTTGTCTTCTTCTTCTTACTCTTCTTCTTCTTTCTTCTTCTTCTTTCCTTTTTTCTTCTTTCTTTTTAGTTCTTCTTCTTTGTTCTTCCTTCTTCCTTCTTCTTTCATCCTTCCACCTTCCTTCTTCCTTCATCCTTCTTTCTTCCTTCTTCTTTCTTCTTTCTTCTTTCTTCTTTAATCTTTATTCTTCCTCTTCTTTGTCCTCTTCTTCTTCTTCTTTTTTCTATTTGTTTTCTTCCTTATTTCTTCTTCCTTCTTCCTTCTTCTTTTTTCCTTCTTCTTCCTTCTTCCTACTTCCTTCTAGCTTTTCCTTAATCCCTAATCTGTAATCCTTAATCATTTATCTTAAATCCTAATCCATTCTTAATCCCTAAGCCTAAATCCTTAATACCTAATCTCTATTTTCTAATCTCCAAACTCTAAACTCTAATACCTAATCCCTAATCCTTAATTTATAATCGATAATATGTAATCCCTAATTTATAATCCACAATTTTTAACTTTAATCACTAATAATTAATCACCAATCCCTAATCCTATTCTTAATCCCTTAATCTCTAATCCTTAATCCTTATTCCCAAATATCTAATACAATCCTAAATCCCAAATCTCTAATCATAAATCACTAATCTTTAATAATTAATCCCTTAATTTTTAATCTTTAATCCATAATCATTATTCACTTCATCCTTAAACCTTAATCCCTATTACTTATTCTCTAATCTCTTCTCCCTAGTCCATAATCCTTAATCTCTTAACCCTAATCCTTAATTGCTAATCCATAAACATTAATCCATAAAACCTAATCCTTAATTATTAATCCCTTCATACTAATCCCTAATCCTAAATCCTAAATCCTTAATCCATAGTCCTTATTACTTATTCCTTAATCCTTACTCCTTTGTCTATAATCCTTAATCTATAAACATGAATTCTTTATTAATAATCCCTAATCCTTAATCCTCAATCATTAATCTTTTCATCCCTAAGCTCAACTCCCTAATCTATAATACTTAATCCCTAAAACTTAATCATTAATTATTAATCCATAATTTCAAATCTATAGTCTCTTCCTTAATCCTTAATGCCTATTACTTAATCTCTAACTCCCTAATCCTTAATCTCAAATACCTAATCTTGAATCCATAATCCACAATCCCTCTCCCCCTAATTTGTAATATGAATTCCCAAATCCTTAATCCCTTACTCAATCCCTAGTCAATCATCTCTAGTCCCTAATCCTAATTATAATCACATAATCTCTAGTCCCTAATCACTCTCTCCTTAATCCCTAATCTCTAAACCCTAATCCTTAATCCCAAATCCATCTCTTCTTCCTCTTCTTCTTCTTGTCGTTCGTCTTCTTCTTCTTCTTCCTCTTCATCTCTTTTTCTTCTTTATTTTCTTTTCCTTCCTCTTCTTCTTCCTCATCTTCCTCTTCTTCTTCTTCTTCCTCTTCTTCTTTTTCTTCTTCTTCTCATTCTTCTTCTTTTTCTTCTTCTTCTTCCCCTTCTCCTTCATCTACTCTTATTCTTCTTATTCCTCTTTTTCTTCTTTTGCATCTTCTTCTTCTTCTTCTTTTATTTATTCTTTTTCTTCTTCCTCTTCTTCTTCATCTTCTTCTTCTTCTTTGTCTTCTTCTCTCCCTTCTTCTGCTTCTCCTTCTCTTTTTCTTTCTCCTTCTCCTTCTCCTTCTCCTTCTCCTTCACCTACTCCTAATCCTCCTCCATCTCATTCTCAATTTCCTTCTGCTTCTCCTTCTCTTTCTCTTTTTCCTTCTCCTTCTCTTCCTTCTCCTCATCCTCCTTCCCCTTCCTCTTCTTCTTCTTCTTCTTCTTCTTCTTCTCCTTGTTCATCTTCTTCTTCTTTCTCTTTTATTTCTTCTTCTCTTTCTCCTTCTTCTTCTTATTCTCCTTGTTATTCTTCTATTTCTTCTTCTTCTACTACTTATTCTAATTCTTGTTCTTCTTTTTCTTCATTTTTTTCTCTATTCTTCTTATTCTTCTTCTTTTCTTCTTCATCTTCCTCTTCTTTTTCTTCTTCTTCTTCTTCTTCTTCTTTTTCCTCTTCATCTTCCTCTTCTTCTTCTTCTTCTTCTTTCTTTCTTTCTTTTCTCCTTCCCCTTCTTCTTCTTCTTCTTCTTCCACATCTTCTTCGTCTACTTCTTTCTCTTCTTTTTCTTTTTCTTCTTCTTCTTCTTCTTCTTCTTCATTTTCTTCTTCCTCTTCTTCTTTCTCTTCTTCTTCCTCTACTTCTTCATCTTCCTTTTCTTCTTCTTCTTCTTCTTCTTCTTCTTCTTTGCCTTCCTTTCTTTCTTCTTCTTCTCCTTGTTCTTCTTCTTCTTCTTCTTCTTCATAATCCTTAATCCATATTCCCTAATTCCTACTCCTTAATCATTCTCTCTCTAATCTCTTATACATATAATTATTATCCTTAATCCATCCCTCTTTAATTATTAATCTCTACTCCCTATTTCTTAATCCCTAGTCCTTAATCCCTAATCCCTAATCCCCTGCCCTTAATCCTTAATCTATCCTCAATCCGTAATCTCTAATCCTTAATCCCTAAATTTTTAATTTCTAATCTCTAAACTCAAATCCTGAAACCCTAATCTCTAATACCTAATCACTAACCCCTAGCCCCTAATCCATAATTCATTTTCCCAAATCCCTAATCTCTAATCCCTAATCCTTAATCTCTAATCCATAAACCTTAATCTTGATTACCTTATCCCTAATCCTTAATCTATAACCCATAATCCCAAATCCTTAATATATAATCTTTTATCCCTAATCCTTAATGCCTAATCCCTAATCCTTAGCTCGTAGTCCCTAATCATTAATTCTTAAGTCTTAATCCTAATTTCTTTATCTCTAATCTCTAGTCTTTAATCTAATATATAATCCTGAATCATGGATCCATACTCACTAATCTCAAATCCTTAATCTCTATTATCAAATCTATAATCTCAAATTGTAAATCCCTCCAAAATACTTTGTAATTAACCCTTAAATCCTTAATTCCTAATCTCTAATCATTAATCCCTTCATCCTTATTCCTTAATTTTAATGTCTAATTCTTATTACTTATTCCTTAATCCCTAATCCTTACTCCTTAAATTTTAATCCCTAATCCATAATTGATAATCCCTAATCTTTAATCTCCAATCTATAATCCTTAATCCCTAACACTTAATCTAATATCTAACCTTTCTTAATCCTTAATCCATAATCCATCTCTTCTTCCACTTCTTCATCTTCTTCTTCCCCTACTTTTTTAACTTCTTCATCTTCCTCCACTTCTTCTTCTTTCTCATCTACTTATTATTCATCTTCTACGTCTTCCATATCTTACTCTTCTTCTTCTTCTTTTCCTTCTTCATCTTTGTCTTCTTCTTCCCCTTCTTTTTTTCACTTCTTCTTCCTCTTCTTCATCTTCCTCTTCTTCTTCTTCTTCATCTTTTTCTACTTGTTATACTACTTCATCCTCCTCCTCTTCTTCTTCTTTTTCTCTATTTTCTTCTTTTTCTTATAATTCTTCTTCCTCTTCTACTTATCCTTCTTCTTCTTCTTCTTCTTTTTCTTCTTCTTCTCCTTCTCCTTCTTTTTATCCTTCTCATTCTCCTTATCTTTCACCTTCTCATTCTCCTTATCTTTCACCTTCTCCTTCTTCATCTCCTATGCTTTCTCCTTCTTCTTCTCCTTCTTCATCTCCTAAGCTTTCTCGTTCTTCTTCTTATTCTCCCTATCTTTCTCCTCTTTAATGCCAAATCACTAATCTATTTTTAATCTTTAATTCTTAATCTTTAATCCATAACCTCTTATCCCTAATCTCTTATCTATAATCCATAATCCCTAATCCCTAATCTCTAATTACTAATCCTTGATCCTTAATCACTAATCCCAAATCCTTAAATATTGATCTCTAATCTCTAATGCTAATCCTAACACCATTATCTCTAATCCCTACTCTCTAATCTAAAATCCTAAATTTTGCATAACTAATCTCTAATCCTAATCCTTAATCATTAATCTCTATATCTTAAACCCTAATACAAAATCTTAAATCACTAATCTTTAATACTTAATACTTAAAAATTAATCTCTTAATTCTTAATCCCTAAGCTTTATTCAATAAACATTAATCTCTTCATCTGTGATCCTTTATGATAATCCTTAATCCCTTATCCATAATTGCTGATCTCTAATACTTATTCCCAATTCCTTTTGCCATAATCACTAATCCTTAATCTTTAAACCTTTATCCTTAATTTTTAACTCCAAAATCTCTAGTCTTTGTCTTCAAAATCTTTCATTTAAGTTCTCTGATATCTAATCCTTAATCCTTCATCCCATAATCCCTAATCATAATCCTTAATCCCTAACACCCTAATCCCTAATCCATCCTTCTTCCAATTCTTTACTTCTTCATCTTCTTCCTCTTCTTCTTCTCCTTCATCCACTTCTTCTTCTTCATCCTTATTTACTTTTTCTTCATGTTCTTCTTCTTCTTCTTCTCATTCTTCCTCCTCTTCTTCTTCATCCTTATTTCTTCTTCTTCTTCTCCTCCTACTTCTTGTTCTTGTTCTTCTTCTTTTATTTTTGCTTCTTCTTCTTCTTCTTCACCTTTTTCTTCTTATCTTCTTCTTGTCCTTCTTCCTTATCTTCTTCATCTTCCTCTTCTTCTTCCTTTTCTTCTTCTTCTTGTTCTTCCAATTCTTCTTCTTCTTCTCATTCTTCTTCTTCTCCTTCTTCTTCATCTTTTATTTCTTGTTCTTCCTCCTCTTCTCCTTCTACTACTTCTTCTTATTCTTCTTCCTATTCTTCTATTTTTGCTTCTTCTTCTTCTTTATCTTTTTCTTCCTCTCTTCTTCTAGTCCTTCTTCCTTTTCTTCTTCATCTTCCTCTTCTTCTTCATCTTCTTCTTCTTCTTCCACCTCAACTTCTTTGTCTTCTTCTTTTTCTTCAACTACTTCATCTTCTTCTTCTTCTCCTTCTTCTTACTCTTCCCCATCTCCTTCTTCTTCTTCTTCTTCTTCTTATTCTTCCTCTTCATCTTCTTCTTCTTCTTCTTCCTCTTCCTCTCTTTTTTCTTCTTCTTCTTCTTCTTATTCCTCTTCTTCTTCATCATTTTCTTCTTCTTTATCTTCGTCCTCTTCTTCTTCATCTTCCTCTTCTTTTTCTTCTTCTTCGTTTTCTTCCTCTTCTTACTCCTATTCTGCCTTTTCTTCTTCTTCTTTTTATTCTTCTTATTCTTCTTCTTCTCCTCGTTCTTCTTCTTCTTCTTCTTTCTCTTCTTCTTCTTCTTCTACTTTCCTTCTTCTTCATAATCCTTAATCCATATTCCCTAATCTTCACTCCTTAATCCTTCCCTCCCTTATCGCTTATCCCTAAATTTGTAGTCCTTAATCCATCCCTCTTTAATCATTAATTGCTAATCCCTATTCTTTAATCCTTAATCCCAAATCCCTAATTAATCGTAAATCCATAATCTCTAATCTTTAATCATTAATCTCTAATCCCTAATCTTTAATCCCTAAACCTTAATCTCTATTACCTAATCCCTAATCTCTAATCCTCAATCTATAATTAATAATACCAAATTCTTAATCTCTAATCCCTAATACCTTATCTCTAATCCCTAATACCTGATCCCTAATCCTTAATCTGAACTAAATAATCTCTAATCACTATTCTATAATCCTTTATCACTGATCGTTTATCCTTAATCATAATCTTAAATAATTAATCTTTAATCCCTAATTCCTTATCTCTAATCTATAATCCTAAATCACTAATCTCTAATCTTTAATCCCTAAACTCTATTCTCGATTCCATAATCCCAATTCCTAATTCTCTAATCTCCAATCATTTATAGTTAATCCCTTAATCCTCAATCCTTAACCTAAAATAATTAATCCTTTCATCTCTAATCCTCAACCTTAATCCCTAATCTGTAATCCTTATTACTTATTCCTTAATCTTTAATCTTTAATCTCTAATCACTAATTGATAATCTATTATTCATAAAAATTAATCCCTAATCCTTAATCCCTAATTCTTCTTCTAATTCTTGTTCTTCTTCTTCATCATCTTTTTTCCTCTGATATTCTTATTATTCTTCTTTTTCTTCTTCATCTTCCTCTTCTTCTTCTTTTTCTTCATCTTTTTTCTCTTAATCTTCCTCTTCTTCTTCTTCTTCTTCAACGTTTTCACCTTCTTTTTCTTCTTCTTTCATTTCTTCTTGATGTCGGACGGATTACAATAATTTGAGCAATACAGAAATTACATCCACACACCAGAAATAAAGTAAACTTGAAAGGTAAAAATGTGAAAATTCGAAAAAGAAATAACAAGCAAGAGACACCCGTCCAAGGCAATCTTAGCCAAGAGGGGGACCGTGAGCAACACAGAGGTCGCTCCGTAGGCTAGGTCCGCAACACCTCGACGGCACAGATGCGGGGTACTCGGATAAGGGTTTAAATACCGAGCGAGATAAATTTTGAAGAGTGGAATGGTCGCACCGGCGCAGTTGAAAGGTACAAAGATCGTGCTAAATCACCGTAAATCAGAAAGTTAAGAGATATTATTTGAGTAAGAACCGTTCAAGTCCGAGGGGAACCCAAATCTTAAGAGAGAGAAGCGTCGAAATCCGGATGAAAAGGCGAATGCGACGATGAGTAGTTATGAAACGTTACCGTCGTGCTAGCGGTGGGGTATGGAGAGTATGTCGACGAAGGGATGAAGATGAAGATGGCGTCGTTGATAAACTGGCACGGCCTCTCACCGCTTAGGCCTTACACCCCTCCCAGTACCGGAGCCTCGACGAATCAGCACGCCGAAGTCTTGTTGGAATCACACCAATGACTCAACAAGTGAAAGCAAAGCACTAAAATACTTAAACAAGCTCAAATATCAACTAACCTTACATAGGAATAGGCCTCCCTATTTATAGAGAGCCTAAGGGTACATCGGTAAAACAACTTTTAGAGTTTTAAAGGAATAAAATACGTGAAACTTGGAAATAAATAGGAAAATAACAAATATAAAGGTTGCATATCAATTTCTGCCTTTTAAAACATTAAAAAAAAGGCAGAAAATAGTCAAAAGCTGATCCAGAAGCTGTTGCTAAACAGCTTTTAAGACAAATCCGGCGGGCTAGCAGCGGTTGGCGGCGGCGGTCGCGGCGGCGAATCCGGCGGGACGCTGGCGCGGTCGAGTCGTGTTGTCGCGGGTCGGTTACGGGTCGGCGTGGGTCGGAGACGGGTCGGCGTGGGTAGGAGACTGGTCGGCGCGGTTCATCCAGCGGGTCGTGCGACCCGAGCCATGACACGGGCCTGAACTGGGTCGCGCCGACCCGCCACCCGCGGGCGCGTCTCGGGCGAACCCGCGCGCGGGTCCGACGGCGGCGAAGCGGTGGCGGACGGTCGCAGTCGGCGGCGGAAGGCGTCCGGCGGCGGCGAAAACCGGAAAAAGAGGTCTTTTGGCCAAATTTGGGTCCCCGAATCCAAAAATAATGTTCTTGAGTGTTAATTCGAGCCGAAATGCAACTTTGGGCTCCAAATTGATCCTGTTCATGGAGAGTAACTCCCTTGGTCGTCGGGTAGTGCAGGAGCGCATCTGAATAGATGAAGTACGTCGAAAATCATGCATGGCGCTGGTGTCCCCACCACTTCTTCTTCTTCTACATCATCTTCTTCTTCTTCTATTACTTCTTCCTCCTTTTCTTCTTTTTCTTTTTCTTCTTCTTCTTCTTCTTCCTCATTTTCTTCTTTCTCATCTTATTCCACTTCTTCTTCTACTACTTCTTCATCATCCTCTTCTTCTTCTCCTTCATCTTCTTCTTACTCCTTTTCTTCATTTTCATCTTCTTCTTCGCCTTCTTCTTATTCTTCTTCTGCTCCTAGTTCTTCTGCTTCTTCTTCTTCCTCTACTACTTCTTCATAATCCTTAACCCATATTCCCTAATCCCTACTCCTTAATCCTTTCCTCTCTAATCTCTTATCCATATATTTGCAATCTTTAATCCATCCATCTTTTATCATTAATATCAAATCCCTATTCCTTAATCCCTAGCCCCTATTTCTAAATCCCCATTCTCTTGCCCCTAATCCTTAATCCCTAATCTTTAATCCCTAATTTATAATTTCTAATTTCTAATCTCTAATCTAAAATCCTTAAACCCTAATCGTTAATACTTAATCCCTAACCTTAATCCCTAATCTATAATTCATATTCTCAAATCCTTAATCTCTAATCCCTAATCTTTAATCCCTAATCTATAAGACATAATCCCTAATCATTAATATGTAATATGTTATCCCTAATCCTTAATCCCTAGTCCCTAATCCTTAATTCTTAATCCTTAATCCTTGTCCTTAAGCCTTAATCCTATTTACTTTATCTTTAATCTCTAGTCTCTAATCTCTAATCTATAATCCTGAATCATGAATCCCTAATCACTAATCTGTAATCCTTAGTCCTTAATCTCTATTATAAAATCTATAATCCTAAATCGTAAATCCACAATACCAAATCCTTTGTAATTATTCCTTATATTCTTAATCCCTAATCTCTAATTATTAATCCCTTCATCATTATTCTTTAATCCTAGTCTCTAATCCCTATAACTTATTCCTTAATCCTTAAATTCTAATCTCTAATCTATAATTAAAAATCTTTAATCCTTAATCTTTATTCTCTAATCTTAATCCTTAATCCTTAATCCCTAACATCCAATCTCATATCTAGCCTTTCTCAATCCTTAATCCCTAATACATATCTTCTTCTACTTCTTCTCCTTCTTCTTCCTCTACTTCTTTGTCTTCTTCTTCTTCTCCTACCTCCTTTTCTTCTTCTTCTTCCTCATCTTCTTGTTCTTCTTCTTATACATCTTCTACATCTTACACTTCTTCTTCTCTTCTTCTTCTTTCTTCTTTCTTCTTTCTTCTTTCTCCTTCCTTCTTCCTTCTTCCTTCTTTGTTAGTCCTTCTTCCATCTTCCTCCTTCCTTCCTCCTTCCTTCTTTCTTCCTTCTTTTTCTTCCTTCTTCCTTCTTTAATCTTCCTCTTCTTCTTTCACTTCATATTCTTCTTCTCTTCCTTCTTACTCTTCTTTTTCCTGCACTTCTTTTTCTTCTTTCTTCCTTCTTTTTTCTATCTTCTTTCTTCTTCCTTCTTCCTTCTCCCTAATCCCTATTCCGTACTCCTTAATCCTTAATCATTAATCTAACCCTAATCTCTAATTCTTGATCTTTAATCCCTAACCATTAATCCTAAATCTCTAATCCATAAACTGTAATCTATAAGACCTAATCTCTAATCCATAATCGCTATTCAATAATCCATAATACTTAAACTTTAATCTCTAATTCCTAATCCTTAAACCTTAATCACTAAAAAAAATCCTTAATTCCTAATCTCTAGAGCCTAATGCAAATCCTAATACCTTTATCTCTAATACCTAATCTCTAATCTCTAGCCATTAATCTTGCATCCTTAATCTCTAATCTCTAATTCCTATTCTCTAAACCTTAACCCCTTATGCCTAATCCTAAATCACTAATCTTTAATGCCAAATACTTAAAAATTAATACATTAATTATCAATCCTTAATATCAAATCCTTAATAATTAATCCTTTTATTTGTAATCCATAATCCCTAATCTTTAATTCTTAATTCCTAATCCCTAATCATTAATCCTTAATCCCTAATCCTTAATTCTTATTGCTTATTCCCTAATCCCTACTCTATAATCCTTAATCTCTAATCCTTAAATCTTAATCTCTAATTACTATCTCCTAAATCCCTAATCTTTAATCTATATTTTTTAACACCTAATTCCTAACCCTTCATCCCTTAATCATTAATCCCTAATCACTAACCATTTATCCATAAACTGTCTTATATTTTTCTCTTCTTCTACTTCTTCTTCTTCCTTTTCTTCCACTTCTTCTTCCTCTTCTTCTTCTTCTTCCTCATCTTTGTATTCTTCTTCTTCTTCTTCAACATCCTGTTCTTCTTCTTCTTCTTCTTCTACTTCTCCTTCTTCTTCTTCTTCTTCTTCCTCCTCTAATACATCATCATCATCATCTTCTTCTTCTTCTTCTAATTCTTCTTCTATGTCTTCTTCTTCTTCTTGCTCTTCTTCTTTTTCCTCTTCTTCTTCTTCTTCATACTCTTCTTCTTCATCATCTTCGTCTTCTTCTTCCTCTACTTCCTCCTTTATTATTATTCTTCTTCTTCTCCTTCTCTTTCTCCTTCTCCTTCTTCTTCTTCTTCTTGCTCATCTATCTCTACTTCTTCTTTTCTTCTTCTTCTTCTTATTCTTCTTCTTCTTCTTATTCTTCTTCTCTTTGATCCACTTTTCTTCTTGTTGCTCTCCATTTTCTTCTTCATCTTCCTCTTTTTATTCTTCTTCTTCCTCTTCTTCTTGTTCCTCTTCTTCTTTTTCTTCTTCTTCTTCTTCTTCTTCCTCCTTTTCTTCTTCTTCTTCTTCTTTCTCTTCTTCTTCTTCATCTTCCTCTTCTTCTTCTTCTTATTCTTTTACTTCCTTTTTGCCTTCTTCTCCTTCTTCATCGTCTCCTTCTACTTTTTCTACTCGTCCTTTTAATTCTTCTTCTTCTTCTTCTTCTTCTTCTTCGTCTCCTTCTCCTTCTTCTTCATAATTTCTAATCCCCATTCCCTAATTCCTATTCCTAAATCCCTCCCTACCTAATCTCTTATCTCTAAATTTGTAATCCCTAATCCAGCACTCGCAGATCAGTATGCCCTTTCTCCTAATCTTTAATCGCTAATCCTTTATCCCTAATCCATTCTTAATCCATAAATTTTAATCCTTAATCCTTAATCTCTAATCGCTCAAACCTAATCTCTAATACCTAATCCTTACTTTATAATTCATAATCACAAATCTCGAATCTCTAATCCCTAATCCCTATTCTCTAATTACTAATCCTTACCCTAATCCTTAATACATTATCCATAATCCATAATCCCTATAATGTAATCTATAGTCCTTAGTCTTTAATCTCTAATCCTTAAACTCTAATCCATAATCCTTAATCTCCAATCCCTAATCCCTAAACCTCATTCTAATTGCTTAACCACTAATCTCTAATCCCTAATCTCTAATCCATAATCCTAAATCCGAGGTTTCTAATCACTAATCCCTAATCTAAAACCCTAATCCTATTCTTGTATCTATAGTCCCAAATCTTGAATCCCTAATCCCTAATTCCCAATCCATAATAATTAATTCTTTAATCCTAAATCCTTAATCATTATCCCTTCATCTCAAATAATTTATCGAATCACTAATCCCTAATCCTTAATCCCTAATCCTTATTACTCATTCCTTAATCCCTACTCCTTGAACAGTAATCCTGAATCCCTTAACCCTAATTAATAATCCCCAATACTTAATGTTTATTTTCTAATCTATAACCCCTAATATTTATTCCTTAACACCTAATCTTTTATCCCTATCTCGTTAATCCATACTCCCTAATTCCTAACCCTTAATTCGTAAACTCTTGTCTACCTCTTCTTCCTCTTCTTATTCTTCTTCCTCCTCTTCTTCTACTTTTTCTTCTTCCTTATCTTCCACATTTTACTCTTCTTCGTCTTCATCTTCTTCTTCTTTCTCTTTTCCTTCTTCTTCTTCTCCTTCTTTCTCTACTTCCTTTTCTTCTTGTTCTTGTTCTTCTTCTTCATCTTCCTCTTCCTCTTCTTTCTCTCCTACAATTACTACTATTATTTCTACTACCATTTCTTCTTCCTCTTCCTTTTTTTCTTCCCTATCTTCTTTTTCTTTATTGTCTTCTTTTCTTGAAATTCTTCTTCCTCTTCTTCTCTTGGCTTTGCTTCTTCTTCTTCTATCACTTCTTCTTTTTCTTTTTCTTCTTCCTCTACTTCTCCTTCTTCTTCTCCTTCTCCTTCTCCTTATCTTTCACTTTCTTCTTCTCCTTCTCCTTCTCTTTTTCCATCTCCTTCTCTTTCTCTCCCTCCTTCTCCTTCTCATTCTCCTCCTCCTCTATGTCCTCCTTCTCCTTCCCCTCCTTCTTGTTCTTCATCTCTTTCTTCTTCTTCTTCTTCTTCTTCTATTTCTTTCTTTTTCCTTATTTTTCCTTTGTTCTTTCTCCTTTCTTTTTTCTTCTTCCTTCTACCTTCTTCCTTCCTCCTTCCTTCTTCATTCTTCAAAATTTTTTCTCCCTTCTTTATTCTTTCTTCTTTCCTCATTCTTCCTTATTCTTCATCTTCCTCTTCTTCTTGTTCTTGTTCTTGTTCTTCTTCTTCTTATAATTCTTCATCCATATCTTCATCTTCTTCCTTTTTTCTAATCACTAGTCCTTAATCCCTAATTCATAATCCCTACACCCTACTCTTGAATCCTTAATCTCTAATCTCTAATCCTTAATCACTAATCCTTAATCACTAATCCTTAATCTCTAATATCTAATCTCGGATCCCTAATGCTAATCCTAATCCCTTAATCTCTAGCCTCTAATCTATAATCTCTAATAACAAATCCTTAATCTCAAATTCCTAATCACCAATCTCTAATCCATAATCCCTATTCCCTAATCTAGAAAACCAAATCTTAAACCATAATCTTTAATATTTAATCCCTTAATCTTTAATCCCTAATCTCTAATCCTTAATCATTAATCCCTTCATCCTTAATCCCTAATTCTTATTGCTTATTCCTTAATCCCTACTCATTAGTCAATAATCCTTAATCTCTATACCTTAATCTCAAATTGCTAATCCATAATACCTAAACTCTTATCCATAATTCCTAATCCCTAATCCCTAATGTCTAATGCCATATCTCTCCCTCCTTATCCTTAATCCCTAAGACCTAATCTCTAAAACCTAATCCCTCCCTCTATAATCCCTAATCCCTAATCTATAATTGTTCTCTCATTAATCTCTAATTCTTAATACTTAACCCTTAATCCCTAATCTAAAATCCATCTCTATTTGCTCTTCTTCTTCTTGTTCTTCCCCTTCTTCTTGCTGTTTTTCTTCTTCTTCCTTTTCTTCATCTTTCCCTTCCTCTTATTCTTCTTCTTCTCCATCTTTCTCATCTTCCTCTCCTTCTTGTTCTTCTTCCTCCACTTCTTCTTCATCTTCTACTTCTTTTTCCTCTTCTTTTTTTTCTTCTTCTTTCATACTTTTACTCTCTTTCTTCATCTTCCTCTTTTTCTTGCACCTTTTCTTCTTCTTCTTTCCTCCTTCTTTCTTTCTTCTTCTTCTTTCTTCTTTCTTCCTTCTTCCTAAGTCCTACCATCTCCCTAATCCCTAATCCTTAATGCCTTATCACTAATCCATCCCTCATCACTAATCCTTTATTTTTAGTCCCTAACATCTTATCCCTAATCTCTAACACCTAAACTCTTATCTCTAATACTAAATCCCTAATTTATAATTCATAATCCATAATCTCTAATCTCTAATCTCTAATCTCTAATCTCTAATCCTTAATCCCTAATCCCTAATCCTTAATAATTAATCCAAATTTCTTAATCTTTAATGCTAATCCAAATGCCTTTATCTCAAATACTTAATCTCTAATATCTAATCTTAAATCTAGCATCCCTAATATCTAATCTCTAATCCCTAACCTCTAATCTCGATTCTCTAAACCCTAATCTCTAATCCTAAATCACTGATATCTAATCCCTAGTCCTTAGTAATTAATCTTATAATTCTTAATCCTTAATCTCTAATCCATAATCTTTAAGCCCTTCATCCAAAAAACTTAATCCCTATTCCTTAATTCTTAATCTGTAATACTTATTGCTTATTACCAAATCTATAATCCCTACTCCCTAGTCCCTAATCCTTAATCCATAAATCTTAATCCTTAATTCCTTACTCCTAAATCCCAAATCCCTAATTCTTAATCCCTCTCTACTGAGTCTTTAATATGTATTCCTTAATACTTAATCTCTAATCCCTTATTCCTCAATCCTTAATACTTAATCCCTAATCTCTAATCCCAAACCCTTTATCCCCAGTCTATCTCTTCTTCTTCTATTTCTTCTTACTCACCTTCTACTTCTTCCTCTCTTTCTTCCTTATCTTCATATTGTTTCTTCCTTTTCTTTTGTATCTTCCTCAAATCTATAATCCCATATCCCTAATCCTTAATACTTAATATCTAATCCCTAATCCTTAATTACTAATCCATAATCATTAATCCTACTTATAATCAATTAATCTCTAAGCTCTAATCCCTCATCTGTAATCCCCTAATTCTAATTCCCTAATCCTTAATCACTAACCTTTAATCCTTAATCCCAAATCCCTATTCCTAAATTAGTAATATGGAATCCCAAATCCTTAATCTGTAAGCTTAATGATTGGTTTTTTAATCCTTAATCCCTAATCCCAAATCATTAATCCCTTCATCCTTAATCCATAATTTCTAATCTATAAGCCCTAACCTCATTACTTATTACTTAATCCCTATTATTTAATCCTTAATCCTTAGTCCATACACTGTAATTCCTAATTAACGATCTATAATCTTGAATCCCTAATCCTTAATCCCAAACACTTAATTTCAAGTCCCTCTCCTATTTAATCCCTAATCCCTAAGTATTAACACCTAATCCATCTCATTTTATTATTCTTCTTCAACTTCTTCTTCTTCTTCATGTTTCACTTCTTTTCAGTCATTTTCTTCATCTAATTCTACATCTTCTTCTTCTACATCTTCCTCTTCCTTTTCTACTTTTGCCCCATCTTTTCTTCTTATTCTCCTACTTTACATGTTCTTCTTCTACATCTTCTTTCTCTTCTTCTTATACTTCATTTCTTCTTCTTCATCATCATCTTCTTCTTCTTCTCCATCTCCCTCCCCTTCTCTTTCTTATTCTTCTTATCTTTCTCCTTCTCCTTCTCCTTCCACATCTCCTTCTACACCTTCTCCTTCTTGTTCTCCTTCTCCTTCTCTTCATCCTTTTCCATGTCATCCTTCTCCCTCCCTTTCTTCTTCTTCTTCTTCTTCTTTATTCTACTTTCTTGTTTCTTGTTTCTTCATTCTTCTTCCTTCCTACATCTTCATTGCTCCTTCCTTCTTCCTTCTTCCATCTTCTTCGTTTTTTCTTCTTTCTTCTTTATTTTTTCTATTCTTCTTCCTCTTCTTTTTCCCTTCTTTTTCCTCCTTTTCTTCCTCCTCTTCTTCTTCTTCCTTCTAACTTCTTCCTTCTTCCTTCTTCCATCTAATTTCTTCCTCCTTCCTTCTTCCTTCTTTCTTCTTTCTTTGTCTTCTTCTTCATTCTTCCTTCTTCCTTCTCCCTATTTCGTAATCCCTAATCCCCAATCCTTAATCCTTAATCTCTAATCCATCGTTAATCTCTAATCTCTAAAGCCTAATCCTTAATACCTAATTATTAATCTTTAATCCCAAATCTATAATCCTTAATCTCTAATCTCTAATACTTAACCCTTAATCCCTAATCCTTAATCTTACATCCCTAACCTCTAATCTCTAATCTTTAATATCTAATCCTCAATCCCAAATCACAAATCTCTAATCCTTAATTCTTAATCCTTTTTTCCTAATCTATAATCCCTAATCTACAAAAATTAATCTCATAATCCTAAATCCCTAATAGTTAATCCTTTCAACTTAATCCTTAGTCCCTAATCCTTAATAGTTAATATTTAATCCCAATTACTTATTCTCTAATGCCTACTATGTAATCCATATTCCTTAACTCCTAAACTCTAATCCCTAATTGCTAATCCATAACCTCCAATCCCTAATCTCTAATGTCAAATACCTAACCCCACCCTTTTAATCCCTAACAACTAATCTCAAATACCTCTCTAATCTATAATCCCTCTCTCCCTAATCTATAACTTATATTCCTTAATCTCTAATCCCTCCCTCCTTTATCCCTAATCTCTAATCCCTAACCCCTAATCCCTTATCCATCTCTTCAACCTCTTCTACTTCTTCCTCTTGTTCTTTCTCTTCTTCTTCTTCTTATTCAACTTCTTCCTCTTCTTCTTCTTCTTCATCATTTTCTCCTTCTTCCTCATCCTCTTCTTTCTTATCTTATTCTTCATCTTCTCCTTCTACTTCTTTTTCTTACTTCTCATCTTGTTTATCTTCTTCCTTTTCTTCTTCTCTATCTTCTTCTTCTTCTTCTTCTTTTTCTTCTTCAACTTCAACTTCTTCTTCTTCTTATTTCTCCTCTTCTTCTTCCTCTTCTTGTTCCTTTTCATCTCCATCTTCTTCTCTTCTTTTTCTTCATGTTCATCTTGTTCTACCTCTTATTCTTCTTCTTCATCTTTTATTTCTTCTTCTTCTTCTTCTCTTCTTATACTTCTTTTTCTTCTTCTTTTCCTTCTCCAAGCCTTTCTCTCTCTTATTCTCCATCTCCTTCTCTTTCTCTATCTCCTACTCCTTCCCTTTCTTCTTCTCCTTCTCCATCACCTTCACCTTCCCTTCTCTTATCCTGCTCCTTCACCTCTCCTCTGCCATCTGCTTATTCTCCTCTTTTTCTTACTCCATCTTCTTCTTCTACTTCTTCTTCCTTCTTTCCTCTTTCTTCTTTCTTCTTTCTACTTTCTATTTTTTCTTCATTCTTCCTTCTTTCTTATTCCATCCAACTTTCTTCTTCCTTCTTTTTCTACTTCCTCTCCCTCTTCTTTTTCTTCCTCTTCTTCCTCATCTTCTTCTTCCTCCTCTTCATTTCTTCTTCTTTGTATTCTTCCTCTACATCCATATTTTTTTCTTATTCTTCTTCTTCCCCTTCTTCTTCTTCTTCTTCTTCCTCCTTTTCCTTTTCATCTTCTTGTCCTTCTTTTTTTTATTCTTCGTATTCCTCTTCTTCTTCCTCTTCCTCATCTTCTTCTTCAGCTTCTCCTTCTTCTTCTCCTTCTCTATCTTATTGTCATTCTCCTTCTCCTTTTCTTACTCTTCTTTCTCTTTCTCCTTCTCCTTCTCTGTTTCTGTTACACCCCATATTTTCCTAGGCTGATTTTTGGCATATATATTTTTTTTTTTTTTGCATATAGACAGCTCACATCATCCCATACCAACCTGAGTAGCCTACAAAAACATAGGATATAACACATCATCACACACCTACTTCCCTTAACAATGTGGATCCCATCTCCCAGGTACACCGTCAACTCAGAATTCATGACTCCTGAATTAACAGATGGACTCGCGCAATGTTACTCCTACTAGACCCAATACTCCTATCACATACCAATAGGAGAACCGATCTAATAGAAGTCTGAACCCCCAAGGTAAGTTCCATAGTCATGTAATGACCTCACCATCAAAAGAAAATACATAACATCCACAGATAAAATATGGCACTCCACACACTATACCACCAAGACAATAAAGTAAACAATGAAAGGAAGTACATCACAAGAATAAGATCCAAGTCCAACAAGTACAATGTTGTCCAACCAGATACATAAGTCAGAATCACCCTCACATAATAACTGACATATGAGAACAACAGTCTCACTGACAACATCCAACAGCAACAATTAACTAACCAGAATTTCTCAGATAATCACCGATCAGATATCCTCCACAAGCCTGCTGACCACAATCCCACCTAATCTGGTAGCGTCAAGTCTGCCGAGCCACTGAAAATATATAATACGGAAATGAGCTACGCCCAGTAGGAAAAACAGCTAGTAAAACTCACATGCAAGAGAAGGATAATAGCAAGAGTATAAGAATACAGCATAACAATATATGGTGGATAGGCACTCTCAGTCCCAGACTCCGACCAACCACAGTCACCCCCAGTCACACCAGAGTAGCTCTCCTCTGGGCTTCCAGGTAGCGTGCCAGTGGGAACGCCCATCTCGAAACACGCATGGCGCCTAAGCACCCGACACCGCAGCATCTCTCGTCAATCAATCTCCTGGAGACTATAGACAGATCCAGTCACAAAATCTCTAGCCAATGTGAGACACCCCTGCCACCCTAAGGCGCGCAGGCCTACACACTTGGCTAGCCACTGCGAGACACCCCTGCCACCCTCAGGCGCGTAGGCCTACACACATGGACCAGGAGAGATCGACTCAGCCACCGTCCCAAGGAGTCCTCTACCAACAACTTCCATAGAAGCTCACGCCCCTACAGTCATTGTCAATTCTCTAACTCCAAGATTCGGCAACATATGTCCAGGTACGACAAGGCGCATACCAGTCCACATGTATACTGTGGAAGCTAAGTCTGAACCGCACAGTTACCTACCACAACTACCCTAAAACATCATATAGGGTCTATAGTAGTCCGGTCCAGTATGCCAATCCATAAAATATGCCCACACTGAGTAAACTGACTCAATCCATGCCGTTTCCACCAAAGCAACACAACTGTCAATTACTGACTGTTCTGGTAGCATCCATGTACCATACCTCTGTCTGACTGTTTCCAGCTGTACTGTCATCACTGATAACATTTTTCCCTACTTCAGGAAATTTTTAAATCCCAATTTCAATTTCCGCCCTTTATCCATTTTCCGAAATTCGGAATAAATTTCCGAATAAAATTTAAATTCCACATATATCCTTTTTCCGAAAATTCGGATTTAATAAATTCCACATATATCTTTTTTTTCCGAAAATTCGGATTAATTTCCGAATTAATTTTAAAATTCCAACAAATCAAATTCTGCCCTTCCTAAATTTTCCGAATTTAAAATTTCCACATTTTCATTTCTAAAATTCGAATTAAATTTTCCGAATTAATTTTCCTCCCGTTTCTCCTCTTCCGCGCCGAATCTCCTGAACCGGATCTCGCCACCGGTTCGGGCCTTCGCGCTGAACCGCGACACCCACCAGCCGAATATTTAACATTATTCAGCCGACGTTTTAACATTTAATTATTAATAAATAATGAATAATTGCAATTACTTAATTAACTAAACCGTAATTAATCTAATCCATCTCCTTCCTCCGCCCGGGAAACCCTAGCCGACGATTCCTCCGGGAAAATTCCGTTTTCCCCGTCGATTTCCGGCGACCGAGATCAAGGAGAAACAAAATCCGATGTTCATACTATCCTAATGTTCCATTAATTGCCACTAATTCTAAGGTTCAATCAAAATTTCCGCCGAAGGAGTTTCATCCGATCCCCAATTTGACAATTTACGAAATTAAACAATTCCAGCATTTGTTACTACCTTAACATGAATAAAGCACATAATTGAATCATCGCATGCTTGGTAAAATTTCCGAATTCGACGGGTATAATTTTCCGAAAACCCTAAAAATACTAAAATCAATAATTTGCATTAATAAATTCCAAAAACCATAATTCGCATGCTCCGGTAGCTATTTGCAAAATAATCCATATTTTTAATTAGCTAAATAACTAATTTAAAACTGAAATTCCTACCTCAAAGACGCCGGCGACGGTGGACCTCGTCTGCAGCTCGCCGCAGCTCCTCACCGAACGAACCCGGTATCAATCGACTCTCCTCGGTCCTGGGAATCTCCAGGCACAAAAAGCCCCTTGCCAGGCCGCCGGAATCACGCGCCGTACGCCGGAAAACTTCCTCTCTATCGGTCGGTCGAACGAAACCCTAATCGATGTATTTCGCGAGGGTTTTATATTCCTGGTCGACACGGTGAGCACCCGATACGCGCTGTTGACACGCTTTCGACACGGTAAGCACCCGATATGCGCTGTCGACACGCTATCGACACGGTAAGCACCCGATCAGCCGGTTCTATCCCAACCGTCAATCACGACCGTCCGATCCGCTTATCAGAACGCACGCGCAAACTTACTCGGCGAACCGCCTCCGCCTCCGCTGAACCGTTCCGGTCCGGTTCACGCGCGATAAAAACAAATTTCCGGTTTAATTTAAATGGATTTTCGAATTTCTAAAAATCCAATAAATATATAATTAACAGGAAAATTACTTAAAATCTACCTCGGTGCTCCGGAGAATCCCCAGAAATTTCAGAAATTCCAATAACCTCCAATTGAGCTCCTGGCTCATCCTACTGTCGATCTGAAATCATCCAAGCCAAAAATTAATTTATTAAAGATTAGCATAAAGGTTTTTTTTTTTTTTTTTTTTTTTTTTTTTACTGGGTATAACAGTTTCCTTCTCTTCCTCCTTCTCCTCCTCCTCCTCATCCCTCTTCCCTTTCTCCTTCACTTTGTTCTTCTTCTTCTTCTTCCTTCTTTCTTCTTTCTTCTTTCTTCTTTCTTCTCCCTTCTTCCTTCTTCCTTCCTCCTTCCTTCTTTCATCTTCCTTTTTCGTTTCTTCTACCTTCTTCCTTCTTTCAACTTCTCTATTCTTCCTCTTCTTCTTCCTTCTTTCATCTTCCTTTTTCTTTCTTCCTTCCTCCTTTTCCCTAATCTCTAATACCAAATCCTTAATCTCTATCTCCTAATCCATCCCTAATTTCTAATCCTTTTCTTTAGATCCTAACCTCTAATCCCTAAACTTTAATCCCTAATACCAAATCCCTAATCTCTTATATGTAATCCATAATTCATAATCCATAATCTATAAACCCTAATACTGAATCCTTAATCACAAATTCCTAATCATTAATCCCTAATCTCTAATGTTAATCCAAATCCATTTATCCTTAATCCTTAATCTCTAACATCTAATCCTACGTCTTACATCTCTAGTGATAATCTCTAATCCTTAATGCTTAATCCCTATTCCCTTATGCCTAATCCTTAATTTTTAATCCTAAATTCCTAATCTTTAGTAATTAATCCCTTAATTCGTAATATCTAATCTCTCAACCCCAATTTATAATCCTTTCATCTCTAATCCTTAATCTCTAATATCTAATCTTTAATCCATAATCAATAATCACTAATTTTTTAATTATTCCTTTATTCTTACTCTCTAATCCTAAATTCCTAATCTCTAAACTTGAATCCTTTATTACTAACGACCAAATCCATAATCCCTAATCCCTAATAAGTCTCTCCCAAATCTTTAATACGTATTCCTTGTTACCTAATCTCTAATCCATCATTCCTTAATCCTTAATCCCCATTCCATAACCCCTAATCCTTAATCCTTAATCCTTAATCCATCTTTTCTTCCTCTTCCTCTTCTTTTTCTTATTCTTCGTCTACTTCTCCTTCTTTCTAATTTTCTTCTTCTTCTTCTCTAGTCTTTTCTTCCACATCTTCCTCATCTCATTCTTCTTCTTCCTCGTCATCTTCTTCTTTTCTTCTTCTTCTTCTTATTATTCTTCATCATCCTCCTCTTCTTCTACTCCTACTTCTTCTTCCTCATCTTCTTCATCCTCTTCTTCTTCTTCTTCACCTTCCTCTTATTTTCTTATTTTTCTTATTATTCCTCTTCTTCTTTTTCTTCTCCTCTACCTCATCCTACTTCTTTTGTTTTTTTCATCTTTTTCTTCTTCTTCTTATTCTTCTTCTCCTTCTTCTTCTCAATCTCCTTCTCTTTGTCATTCTCATTCACCTTCTCCTTTTCCTTCTCCATCTCCTTCTCTTTCTCCTTCTCCTCCTTCTGTTTGTCCTTCTTCTCTTTCTCCTTCTTCTTCTCCTTCACTATCTTCTTCTGCTTCTTATTTCTTTCTTCTTTCTTCTTCCTTTTTCCTCCTTTCTTCATCTTTCCTCCTTCCATCTTCTTTCTTCCTTCTTCTTTCTTCCCTCTTCCTTCTTCTTTATCTTTCTTTTTCTTCTTCCTCTCCTTCTTCTTCTTCTTCTTCTTCTTCCTCTTCTTCTTCCTCCTCTACTTCTTCTTTCTTTCTTCTTCTTTCTTCTTTCTTCTTTCTTTTGTCTTCCTTCTCACTAATCCCTAGTCATTAATCCTTAATCCATAATCCTTAATAAAAAATATATCCCTAATCTCTTACCTTTAATCTTGAATTCCTGTCCTCTAATCCCTAAACAATAATCCCTAATGCCAAATCCCTAATTGCACATCCCTAATCCTAAATCCATATTACTTATACCTTAATCTCTTCTCTCCAATCCATAATCCCTAATCTCTAAACTATAATCCCTAAGTATTAACTCATAAATCCTTAATGTCTAATCCTTATGTCCCTAATCTTTAATCATTAATCTGTATTATCAGATATCTAATCCCTAATCCTTCACTCCTTAGTCTCTATTCTAAAATGCCTAACCTCTGAACCCTAATCCTTAATCTGATAATTCTTCTTCTTCATCTACTTCTTCTTCCTCTTCTTCTTCTTCTTCCTCTTCTTCTTCTTCCTCATCTTTTTCTTTTACTTCTTCCTCTTCTTCCTTATCATCCCCTACTTCTTCCTCTTCCATTTTTCTTCTTCTTCATCTTCTTCTTCAACATCCTGTTCTTCTTCTTCTTCTTCTCTCCTCCTCCTCCTCCTCCTTCCTCTTCTTCTACTTCTTCTTCTTGTTATACTTCTTCTACTACGTCTGTTTCTTCTTCCTCTTCTTCTTTTTCCTCTTCTTCTTCTTCTTCTTTTCCTTCTTATTCTTCTCCTTCTTTTCCTTCTTGTTCTTCTTCTTCTTTGTTTTTGCTCATCCGTAATCCTCAATACCTGATCCCTAATCCCTAATCTATAATCCATAATCCCTGATCCTTATTTTCTAAACTTTTATCCCTAATCCTTAATCCCGTTCTCTAATCCTTAATCCCTAATACCTAACCCTTAATCCTAATAATAATTGCTTAATAATGAATTCATTAATCCTAAATTCTTAATCGTTATCTCTTTGTCTCAAATAATTTACCTAATCTCTAATCCCTAATTCTTAATCTCTAATCCTTATTACTTATTCCTTAATCTCTACTCCTTGAACCATAATCCTAAATCCCTTAACCCTAATTGATAATCCCCAATGCTTAGTATTTATTTCCTAATCTATAATCCCTAATATTTAATCCTTAACACCTAATATTTTATCCATGTCTCCTTAATTCATATTCCCTAATCCCTAACCCTTAATTCGTAAACTCTTCTCCACCTTTTCTTCCTCTTCTTATTCTACTTCCTCCTCTTCCTCTTATTCTTCCTCTTCTTCTTCTACTTCTTATTCTTCCTCATCTTCTTGTTCTTCTTCTTCCTCATCTTCTTGTTCTTTTTCTTCCTTATCTTCCACATTTTTTCCCTTCTTCGTCTTCTTCTTCTTCTTTCTCTTTTTCTTCTTCTTCTTCTCCTTCTCTCTCTATTCTTTTTCTTCTTCTTGTTGTTGTTCTTCTTCTTCCTCTCCTTCTACTAGCACTACTACTACTACTTCTTCTTCATCTTCCTTTTCTTCTTCCCCTTCTTTTTTCCATTATCTTCTTTTCTTGAAATTCTTCTTCCACTTCTTCTCTTGGTTCTGCTTCTTTTTCTTCTTCTTCTATTTCTTCTTTTTCTTTTTCTTCTTCCTCTCCATCTCCTTCTTCTCCTTCTTCTTCCCCTTATCTTTCACTTTCTCCATCTTCTTCTCCTACTCCATCTCCTTCTCTTTCTTCCTCTTCTTCTCCTTCTCCCTCTCCTTCTTCATGTCCTCCTTCTTCTCTTTCTTCTTGTTGTTGTTCTTCTCTTTCTTCTTCTTCTTCTTCTTCTATTTCTTTCTTTTTTATTATTTTTGCTTTGTTCTTTCTCCTTTCTTTTTTCTTCTTCCTTCCTCTTTCCTTCTTCATTCTTCCAAATTCTTTCTCCCTTCTTTGTTCTTTCTTCATTCTTCTTTATTCTTTCTCTTCTTCTTCTTCTTCTTCTTTCGATTCTTCATCCTCATCTTCATCTTCTTTCTTTTTTCTAATCTCTAATGCCTAATCCCTAATCCATATTCTCTACTGTCTACTCTTGAATCATTAATCTCTAATCACTAATCCTTAACCACTAATTCTTAATCCCTAATACCTAATCTTTGATCCCTAATGCTAATCCTAATCCCTTAATCTCTAGTCTCTAATCTATAATCTTTAATAACAAATCCTTAATCTCAAAATTCGTAATCACTAATCTCTAATGCATAATCCCTATTCCCTAATCTAGAAAAACAAATCTTGAATCCTTAATCTTTAATATTTAATTCCTTATTCCTTAATCCTTAATCCTTAATCATTAAGCCCTTCATCCTTAATCCCTAATTCTTAATCCTTAATCCCTAATTCTTATTAATTATTCCTTAATCCCTACTCATTAATTAATAATCCTTAATCTCTGAACCCTAATCTCAAATTGCTAATCCATAATCCCTTATCTCTTATCCATAATTCCTAATCTCTAATACCTAATACCTAATGCTATATCTCTCCCTCCCTAACCCAAATCCTAAGACCTAATCTGTAAAACCTAATCCCTCCCTCTATAATCCATAATATATAATCCCTAATACCTAATCTGTAATTGTTCTCTCATTAATCTTTAATTCCTAATCCTTAACCCTTAATCACTAATCTCAAATCCATCTCTATTTTCTCTTCTTCTTCTTCTTCTTTCTCTTCTTCTTGCTGTTTTTCATCTTCTTCTTCCTTTTCTTTTTCTTTCCCTTACTCTTCTTCTTCTTCCACATTTTGTTGTTGTTCTTCTTCTTCTTCCACATCTTCCTCTTCTTCTTCTTCTTCCTCCCCCTCCTCTTCTTCTACATCTTCTTCTTCTTTTTCCTCTTCTTTCTTCTTCTTCTTCTTCTTCCATCCTTTTACTCTCTATCTTCATCTTCCTCTTCATCTTCTTCTTCCTCCTCTTTTTACTACTCCTTTTCTTCTTATTTTTTCTTTCTTCTTTCTATCTTCTTCTTCTTTCTTCTTTCTTCTTTCTTCCTTTTTTCTTTCTTCTTCCATCTTACTAACTCCTTCAATCTCTCTATCCTTAATCCTTAATCCCTTATCAATAATCCATCCCTAATCTATAATCCTTTATTTTCAATCTCTAACCTCTTATCCTTAATCTCTAACACCTAAACTCTTATCTATAATACCAAATCCCTAATCCCTAATTTATAATTCATAGTCCATAATCCCTAATCTCTAACCTCTAATTTCTTATCCCTATTCCCTAATCCCTAATCCCTAATCCTTAATCATTAATCCAAAATCCTTAATCTCTAATGCTAATCTAAATGCCTTTATCCCAAATACCTAATCTCTAATATCTAATCCTAAATCTAGCATCCTTAATATCTAATCTCAATTCTCTAAACCCTAATCTCTAATTTTAAATCACTAATCTTTAATCCTTAGTCCTTAGTAATTTATCTTATAATTCTTAATCCTTAATCTCTAATCCATAATCATTAAGTCTTCATCCAAAAAACTTAATCCCTATTCCTTAATTCTTAATCTCTAATGCTTATTACTTATTAGCTAATCCATAATCCCTACTCCTTAATCCCTAATCTATAATTCCTAAACCTTAATCCATAATTCCTAACTCCTAAATCCCAAATCCTTAATCCTTAATCCCTCTCTCCTGAGTCTTTAATCTATATTCCTAAATACCTAATCTCTAATCATTTATTTCTCAATCCTTAATACTTAATCCCTAATCCCTAATCACAAACCCTTGATCCCCAATCTATCTCTTCTTTCTCTTTTTCTTCTACTTCTTCTTCTTACTCGCCTTCTTCTTATTCTTCCTCTTCTTCTTCCTTATCTTCATCTTTTTTTTCTTCTTTTTCTTCCTCATCTATCTAATCCCCAATCCTTAATCCTTAATTACTAATCCATAATCATTAATCCTACTTATAATTAATTAATCTCTAAGCTCTAATCCATCATATGTAATCCCCTAACTCTAAATCCCTAATCCCTAATCACTAACCTTTAATCCTTAATCCCAAATCCCTATTCTTAAATTCGTAATGTGGAATCCCAAATCCCTAATCTACAAAGTTAAAGATTAATCTATTAATCCTTAATCCTTAATCCTAAATAATTAATCCTTAATCCTAAATCATTAATCCCTTCATCCCTATACATAATTTCTAATCTATAGTCCCTAACCTCATCACTTATTATTTAATCCCTACTCTTTAATTCCTAATCTTTAGTCCATAAACCGTAATTCCTAATTGCCAATCTATAATCTCTTATTCCTAATCCTTAATCCCAAACACTTAATTTCAAATCTCTCTCCTATTTAATCCCTAATCCTTTACCCTTGACACCAAATTCATCTCATTTTATTATTCTTCAACTTCTTCTTCTTCTTCTTCTTCATGTTCCACTTCTTTTTCATCTTTTTCTTCTTCTACTTCTACTTCTTCTTCTACATCTTCCTCTTCCTCTTCTTCTCGTGCCCCATCTTCTTCTTCTCATTCTCCTACTTTGCATGTTCTTCTTCTACCTCTTCTTCTTATACTTCTATTTCTTCATCTTCATCTTCTTCTTCTTCTTCTTCTTCTCCTTCTCCCTCCCCTTCTCCTTCTTCTTCTTCTTATCTTTCTCCTTCTCCTTCTCCTTCTCCTTCAACAACTCCTCCACCTTCTCCTTCTTCTTCTCCTTCTCCTTCTCTTCCTTCTTTTCCATGTCGTCCTTCTCCTTCTCCTTCTTCTTCTTCATCATCATCATCTCCTTCTTCTTCTTCTTTATTCTTCTTTCTGGTTTCTTCTTTCTTCTTCCTTCTTACATCTTCCTTGCTCCTTCCTTCTTCCTTCTCCCATCTTCTTTGTTTGTTATTCTTTCTTTTTTATTCTTCCTCTTCTTTTTTCCTTCCTTTTCCTCCATTTCTTCCTCCTCTTCTTCTTCTTTCTTCTAACTTCTTCCTTCTTCCATCTAACTTCTTCCTTCTTCCTTCTTCCTTCTTTCTTCCTTTTTCTTCTTCTTCCTTCTTCCTTCTCCCTATTCTGTAATCCCTAATCCCTAATCCCTAATCCTTAATCCTTAATCTCTAATCCATCGTTAATCCCTAATCTCTAAACCCTAATCCTTAATACCTAATTCTTATTCTTTAATCTCTAATCTATAATCATTAATCTCTAATCTCTAATACTTAATCTATAATCCCTAATCCTTAATCGCAAATCATTAATCTTACATCCCTAATCTTAATCGCTTAATCCCTAACCTTTAATTTCTAATCTATAATCTTTAATATCTAATCCCAAACCCCCACTCACAAATCTTTAATCCCTAATTCTTAATCCCTATTCCCTAATCTATAATCCATAATTTAGAATAATTAATCCCATAATCCTTAATTCAAAATCCCTAACAATTAATCAATTCAACTCTAATCCTTAGACCCTAATCCTTAATCATTAATCTTTAATCCCTATTACTTATTCTCTAATGCTTACAACCTAATCCATAATCCTTAATACCTAAACTCTAATCCTTAATTGCTAATCCATAATCTCTAATCCCTAATGTTGAATACCTAATCCCTCCCTCTTTAACCCTAATCACTAATCCCAAATACCTCTCTAATCCATAATCCCTCTCTCCCTAATCTATAATTTATATTCCTTAATCTCTAATCCCTCCCTCTTTTCACCCTAATCTCTAATCCCTAACCCCTAATCCTTAATCCATCTCTTCAACCTCTTCTTCTTCTTTTTCCTCTGGTTCTTCCTCTTCTTCTTCTTTTTCTACTTCTTCCTCTTCCTCTTCTTCATCAATTTCTCCTTCTTCTTCATCCTCTTCTTCCTTATCTTACTCCTTATCTTCTTCTTCTACTTCTTCTTTTTCTTACTCTTCTTCTTCTTCTTCTTCTTCTTCCTTTTCTTCTTCTTTATCTTCTCCTTCTTCCTCTTCTTCTTCTTCTTCTTCTTCTTCTTCGTCTTCTTCAACTTCATCTTCTTCTTTTTATTCCTCTTCTTCTTATTCCTCTTCTTGTTCCTTTTCTTCTCCATCTTCTTCTCTTATTTTTCTTCTTCTTCATCTTCTTCTTCCTCTTATTCTTCTTCTTCATCTTTCATTTTTTCTTCTTCTTCTTCTTCTTATACTTCTTCCTCTTCTTCATTTTCTTCTTCTTCTCCTTCTCTAAGCCATTCTCTCTCTTCTTCTCCATCTCCTTCACTTTCTCTATCTCTTACTCCCTCCCCTTCTTCTTCTCCTTCTCCATCTCCTTCACCATTCCTTCTCCTTCTCCTACTCCTTCACCTCTCCTCTTCCATCTCCTTATCCTCCTCTTTTTCTTACTCCTTCATCTTCTTCTTCTACTTATTCTTCCTTCTTTCCACTTTCGTCTTTCTTTTTTCTACTTTCTTCTTTTTTCTTCATTCTTCTTTTTTCTTTCCTTCTTCCATCCACTTTGCTTCTTCCTTCTTCTTCTAGTTCCTTTTCCTTTTCTTTTTTTTACTCTTCTTCCTCGTCTTCTTCTTCTTCTTCCTCATTTCTTCTTCTTCATCTTCTTCCTCTACTTCCTCATTTTTCTCTTGTTCTTCTTCTCCTCCTCCTTCTTCTTCTTCTTCTTCCTCATCTTCCTCTTCTTCTTCTACCTCTATCTCCTCTTCTTCTTCTCCTTCTTTTTTCTTGTTCTTCATATTCCTCCTCTTCTTCCTCTTCCTTTTCTTCTTCTTCTTCTTCAGCTTCTCCTTCTTCCTCTCCTTCTCTTTCTTATTGTCTTTCTCTTCTCATTCTCCTTCTCCTACTCCTCTCTCTCATTCTCCTTCTCCTTCTTCTTCTCCATCTCCATCTCCTTCTCCTTCTTCTCCTCCTTCTCCTTCTACTCCTCCTTCTCATCCCTTTTCCCTTTCTCCTTCACTTTGTTCTTCTTCTTCTTTTTCTTCTTCCTTCTTTCTTCTTTCTTCTTGCTTCTCTCTTCTTCATTCTTCCTTCCTCCTTCCTTCTTTCATCTTCCCATTTCCTTTCTTCTACCTTCTTCCATCTTCTTTATTCTTCCTCTTCTTCTTCTACTTCTTCCTCTTTGTTTTCTCCTTCTTCTTCTTCTTTCTTCCTTTTTCTTTCTACCCTCTATCTTCTTCCTTTTTCTTTCTTCCTTCTTCCTTTTCCCTAATCTCTAATACAAAATACTTAATCTCTAACTCCTAATCCATCCCGAAATTCTAATCCTTAATCTTTAGATCCTAACCTCTAATCCCTAAACTTTTATCCCTAATACAAAATCTCTAATCTCTTATCTGTAATCCATAATCTATAAACCCTAATACTGAATCCTTAATCACAAATCCTTAATGCTAATCTTGAATCTCTAATGCTAATCTAAACCCATCAATCCTTAATCCTTAATCCTTAATCTCTAACATTTAATCCTACATCCTACATCCCTAATCAAAAATCTCTAATCCTTAATGCTTAATCCCTATTCCTTTATGCCTAATCCTTAATTTTAATCCTAAATTCCTAATCTTTATTAATTAATCCCTTAATTCATAATACCTAATCTCTAATCCCTAATAATTAACCCTTTCATCTCTAATCCTCAATATTTAATATCTAATCTTTAATCCATAATCAATAATCCCTAATTTTTTACTTATTCCTTTATTCTTACTCCCTAATCCTAAATCCCTAATTTCTAAACCTAAATTCCTTATTACTAACTCCCAAATCCATAATCCCTAATCCTAATCAATCTTTCCCAAATCTTTAACACGTATTCCTTGATACCTAATCTCTAATCCATCATTCCTTAATCCTTAATCCCTATTCCATAACCCCTAATCCTTAATCCTTAATCAGTCTTTTCTTCATCTTCTTCTCCTTCTTTCTAATTTTCTAGTTCTTCTTCTTTAGTCTTTTCTTCCACATCTTCCTCTTCTTATTCTTCTTTCTCGTCCTCTTCTCCTTTTCTCCTTATTATTATTTTTCTTCATCATCCTCCTCTTCTTCTTCTCCTTCTACTTCTTCTTCTTCCTCAACTTCTTCATCCTCTTCTTCTTCTTCTTCCTCTCCTTCCACTTCTTTTCTTATTTTTCTTATTCTTCCTCTTCTTCCTTTTCTTCTTCTCCTCCTCCACCTCTTCCTCCTTCTTTTTCTTCCATTTCTTCTTATTCTTCTTCTTTTTCTTCTAATTCTTCTTCACCATCTCCTTCTCTTTTTATTTCTCCTTCTCCTTCTCCTTTTCCTTGTCCTTCTCTTTCTCCTTCTCCTCCTTGTCTTTGTCCTCCTTCTCTTTCTCCTTCTTCTTCTCCTCCTTTTTTATCTTCCTCTTCTTCCTTCTTTCTTCTTTCTTCTTTTCTTTTTCTCCATCCTTCATCTTTTCTCCTTCCATCTTCTTTCTTCCTTCTTCTTTCTTCCTTCTTCCTTCTTCTTTATTCTTACTCTTCTTCTTCCTCTCCTTCTTCTTCTTCTTGTTCTTGTTCTTGTTCTTGTTCTTCTTCTTCCTCTTCTTCCACCTCTACTTCTTTTTTCTTTCTTATTCTTTCTTCTTTCTTTAGTCTTTCTTTTAACTAATCCTAATCCTTAATCCTTAGTCCTTAGTCCTTATTTCTTAATAAAAAATCTCTCTTAATCTCTAACCCTAATCTTTAATTCATATCCTCTAATCCTTAATCTTTAATCCCTAATGTCATATCCCTAATCCTTAATATGTATTTCCAAATCCCTATTAATTTTTCCTTAATCTCTTCCCTCTAATCATAATCCCTAATCTCTAAACTATAATCCCTAAGTGTTAACTCGTAAATCCTTAATCTCTAATCCCTAAGTCCCTAATCTTTAAACTTTAATCTTTAATATATATTCTTAGATACCTAATCCTTCACTCCTTAGTCCCTATTCTATAATGCCTAACCTTTGAACCCTAATCCTTAATCCATTAATTCTTCTTCTTTTTTGTCTACTTCTTCTTCCTCTTCTTCTTCTTCCTCTTCTTCCTCTTCTTCTTCTTCTTCTTCTTCCTCATCATTTTCTTTTACTTCTTCCTCTTCTTTCTCATATTCCCTTATTTCTTCTTCTTCTTGCACTTTTTCTTCTTCATCATCTTCTTCTTCTACATTGTCTTCTTCTTCTTCTTCTTCTTCTTCTTCCTCTTCTTCCACTTCTTCTTATTATACTTCTTCTACTAGGTCTATTTCTTCTTCCTATTCTTCTTTTTCCTTTTCTTCTTCTTCTTTTGCTTCTTGTTCTTCTCCTTCTTTTCCTTCTTGTTCTTCTTCTTCTTTGTCTTCTGCTTCTTCCTCCTCTCTTTTCTCTTCTTCTTCCACTACTTGTCTTTCTTCTTCCTCTTCATCTTCTTCTTCTTCTTCTAGTTCCTCTTCTTCTTCTTCTACATTTTATTCTTTTTCTTCTCCCTCTTCAATTTATTCTTCTTTTTCTTCTTCTTCGTCTTCTTCTTCTTCTTCTTCTTTCTTTCTTCTTCTTATTCTTTTTCTTCTATTTCTTCTTCCTCTTCTTCTTCTTCTACTACTACTCTTCTTCTTGTTCTTCTCCTTCTTCTTCTTCATCTTCCTCTTCTTCTTCTTTTTAATATTATTATTCTTCTTCTTCTTCTACTACTACTACTACACATTCTTCTTCTTCTTCTTCTTCCTCCTCCTCTTCTTCTTCTTCTTCATTGTTTTCTTCTTTTTCTTTTTCTTCTTCTTCTTCTTCTTCTTCTTCTTCTTCTTCTACTTCTCCTTTGTTCTTTTCCTCCCTTTCTTCTTCTTCTTCTTCTTCTTCTTCTTCATCATCATCTTCTTCTCCTCCATCTTCTTCTTCGTAATCCTTAATTCTGTTATCTAATTCAACCTCCTTATTCCCTCCTTAAAAAGCTCTAACCAATATTACCTAATTTGTTATCTTTAATCAATCCTACCCTTATCCCTAATCCTTAATCATTAATAAAAAATCATTAATCCTTAGTCCTTAATCCATCCACTAACCTTAAATCCTAATCCTTAATCCTTAATCCTTAATCTCTAATCCTTAATCTCTAAGCTTTAAACCCTAATCCTTAACACCTGATCCCTAATCCCTAATCTATAATCCATAATCCCTTATCATTATTTTCTAAATTTTTATCCCTAATTCTTAATCCATGATCTCTAATCCTTAATATCTAATCCTTTATCCTTAATCTTAATCCTATTCGCTTAATTTCGAATCCCTAATCTCTAATCCTTAACCTTAATCTCCATTCCCTAATCCATAATCCAGAATACTAAATACATAATCCTTAGTAATAAATCCATTAATCCTTAATCCCTACTCCTTAATCATTAATCCTTTTATCTATAATCCTTAATCCTTAAACTCTAATCCCTTTTACTTATTCGTTAATCCTTACTCCCTAATCCGCAATCCAAAATCTCAAATCCTTAATCTCTAATTAATATCCCGAATCCTAAATCTTCAATCCCTTATTCATAATCCCTAATCCATAATCCTTAATACCTAATCCCAAATCCTTTTCTCCTTAATCCCTAATCTCTAATCCTTAATCCATCTCTTCCTTCTATTCTTCTTTTTTTTCCTTTTCTTCTTCTTGTTCTTCTTCTTCTTCTTCTTCTTTCTCTTCCTCTTCTTCTGCTTCCTCATCTTCTTCTTCTTCCTCACTTCCACATTTCCTCTTCTTCTTCTTCTATTTCTTCCTCTTCTTCTTCTTCCTCTTCCTCCTCTTCCTTTTCTTTCTCTTCTTCATCATCATCATCTTCTTATGCTTCTTCTTCTTCTTCTACTTCTTTTACCTCCTCCTTTTCTTCTTCCCCTTCTTCTTTTTCTCCATTTTCTTCTTTTCTTGTAATTCTTCATTCTTTTCTTCTTCCTCTTCTACTTCTTCATCATCATCATCATCATCTTTTTCTTCTACTTCTTCTTTCACTTCTTTTTTTTCTTATTTTTCAACTTCTTCTTTGTCTTCTTCTTCTTCTTCTTCTTCTACTCACAATCTTTCAACTTCTCCTTCCCCTTCTCCTTCTCCTTATCCTTATCCTTCTCCTTCTTAATCTCCTTCTTTTTTCCTTCTCCTTCTTAATTCTCCATCTCCTCCTTCACCACCTCCTTCTCTTTGTCCTCCTTCTTCTCCTTCTTCTTCTTCTTCTTCTTCTTCTACTTTTTCTTCTACTTCTTTCTTCAATGTTATTTTCTCTTTCTTCTTTCATCTTTCTTCTTCCTTCTTCCTTCTTCCTTCATTCTTCCTTCTTCCTTAATCTTTCGTTCTTCATCTTTGTTCTTTCTCCTTTCTTCTTTCTTCTTTCTTCTTTCTTCTTCCTCTTCTTCTTCTTTTTTTTTCCTCTTCTTCTTCCTTGTCTTCTTCTTCTTCTTTTTTTTGATCCCTAATCTATGATCCATAATCCCTAATCACTTATCCTTGATCCTTAATCCCTAATCTTTAATTCTTAATCTTTAATCCTTAACCCTTCATCTCTAATCTTTCATCATTAAACCCCATTATCTAACCCCTTATGTTAATCATAATCCCTTAATCTCTAAGCCTTAATCTCTAATTCTTATTCCTTAATCCCAAATTCTTAATTAGTAATCTCAAATCAATAATACCTATTCTGTAATCTATAATCCCTAATCCTAAATCCTTAATATTTAATAATTAACCACTCAATCCTTTAACTTTACTCCCTAATCCTTAATCATTAATCCCTAATCCTTGATTCTTATTATTTATTCCTATATCCTTACTCTCTAATCTACTATCCTTAATACCAAAACCATAATTATAAATTGCAAATCCATAATCCCTTATCCCTAATCCCTAATCTTTAATCCTTAATGCTCAATACATAATCCCTCTATCACTAATCTCTAATCCCTCAAACCTAATCTCTAATCCCAGATCCATTGCTCCTTAATCAATTATCTGAATTCCTAAATCCCTAATCACTTCCCCCCTCAATCTAAAATCCCTATTCCCCAACCCCTAATCCCTAATCCCTAATTCCTAATCCATCTCTTCTTACTCTTCCTTTTCTTTTTCCTCTTCCTCTTCTTCTTCTTCTTCCTCCTCTTCTTCTTTTTCAATTTCTTCTTCTTTTAGTTTAATTTCTTCTTCTTCTTCTTCTTCTTCCTCTCCTTCCTTATCTTCTTGTTGTTGTTGTTGTTTTTGTTCTTATTCTTCTTATTCTTCTTCTTCTTCTTCCTCTTCTTCTTATTCTTCTTGTCCTTCTACATCTCTTATTCCTCTTCTTCTTCCACCACTTTCTTCTTCTTCTTATTATTTTGCTTTTATTTCTTCTCCTTCATCTTCATCATCATCATCTTCTTCTTCTTCTCCTTCTTCTTCTTCTACTACTTATTCTTCTTCTTCTCCTTCTCCTTTTTCTTTCCAATCTTCTCTTTTTCTCTCCTCTTCTCCTTCTCCTTCTCCTTCTTTTTCTATTTCTACTTCACCTTCTCCTACTCCTCCATCTCGTTCTCCTTCTCCATTTCTTTCTCCTTCTCCTTCTCCGTCTCTTTCTCCTTCACTTTCTCCTTCTCCTTCTACTTATCCTCCTCCTCCTTCTCTTTCTCCTTCTTCTTCTTCTTCTTGTTCTTCTCCTTCTTCATCTAATTCTTCTTACTCTTTTATTTCTTCTTCTTTTTCTTCTCTTTCTCCTTGTTCTTCTTCTTCTTCTTCTTCTTCTTCTTTTGCTTCTTCTTCTTTTATTTCTTCTCCTACTTCTTCTTCTGCTTCTTATTCTTCTTCTTCTTCATCTTTTTCATCCTCTTTTCTTCTTAGTCCTCTTTTTTTCTTCTTCATCTTCCTCTTCTTCTTCTTCTACTACTTTTCCTCATCATCATCCCCTTCTTGTTCTTCAACATTTTCACCTTAACCTTCTTCTTCTTCTTCTTCTTTCTCTTCTCCATCTCCTTCTCCTTCTTCTTCTTCTTCTTCCTCATCATCATCATCTTCTTCCTTTTATTCTTCCTCCTCTTCTTCTTCTTTTTCTTTTTCTTCTTCTTCTTCCTCATTTTTCTTCCTCTTCTTGTTCCTCTTCTTTTGCATCTTCCTCTTCTTCTTCTTCTTCTTCTTCTTCCTCGTTTTCTTCGTTTTCTTCTTCCTCTTATTTTTTTTCTTCCTTTTCATCTTCTTCTTTTACTTTAACTTCGTCTACTCCTTATTGTTCTTCTTCTTCTTCTTCTTCTTCTTCTTCTCCTTCTTCTTCATAATCCTTAATCCATAATCTCTAATCCTTACTCCTTAATCCTTCCATCTCTAATCTCTCATCCCTAAATTTGTAATCCCTAATCCATCCCACTTTAATCACTAATCCTTTATCCCTATTCCCTAATCCCTAGACCCTAATCCCTAATCCTTAATTCCTAATCCCAAATCTTTTATTCTTAATCGATCCATAATATATAATCCCTAATCCTTAATCTCTAATTTCTAATCTCAAATCTCTAATACTTAATCCATGACTCGCAATCCTTAATCTATAATCTATAATCCTAAATCCCTAATCACTAATCCCTAATCTTTAATTCCTAATCCTTAAACCTTAATCCCTAATACCTTATCCTTAATTCTTAATCCCTAATCTATAATCCATAATCCTTAATCTCTAATATGTAATTCTTTATCCTAAATCCTTAATCCTTAAACCTCAATCCCTAATCTTTAAGCTATTATCTTAATCCCATTTACTTAATCTCTAATCCCTAATCTCTAATGTCTAATCTATAATCCTAAATCATTAATCATTAATCACTAATTTCTACCTTAATCCCTAATCTCTAATTCATTCTTAATCCTTAATCATAATCCTTAATCCGTAATCCTTATTACTTATTCCATAATCCTTAATCCTTAAGTTCTAATTCTTAATCCATAATTCATAATCCTTAATCCCTAATCTTTGATCCCTAATCTTTAACTCTAATTTGTAATCCATAATCCTTAATCCCTAACACCTAATCCCATATCTATCCCTCCTAAATCCTAATCAATCTCTTCTTCCTCTTTCTCTTCTTCTCCGTCTTCTTCTTTTACATCTTCAACATCCTGCTCTTCTTCTTCTGCTTCTCCTTCCCCCTTTCTTTTTTCTTCTTCTTCTTTATCATCATCATCATCATCTTCTTCTTCTTCTTCATCATCTTCTTCTTCTTGTACTACTTCTTTCTCCTCTTCTTCTTTTTCTCTAATTTTGTCTTTTTTTGTAATTCTTCTTCCTTTTCATGTTCTTCTTCTACTTCTTCTTCTTCTTCTTCTTCTTCTTCTTCTTCTTCTCCTTCTTCTTCTATTTCTTCTTCTTCTTCTTCTTCTTCTTCTTCACCTTCTACTTCTTCTTATCCTCCTCCTCCCTAACTTTCACCTTCTTCTTCTATTTTTGCTTCTCCTTCTATTTTTCCTTCTTCCACTCCATTTCTTTCTCCTTCTCCTCATTCTCTCTTTCCCCCTTCTTCTTAATCACTAATAATTAATTTATCACTAATTACTGATCCTTAATCTTTAATCCCTATCCTCTAATCACTATTCTCTTATCTATAATCCATAATCCTTAATCCTTGATCACTAATCCCAAATCCTTAATCATTAATCACTAATCTCTAATGCTAAAAAACCTAATACCATTATCTTTAATCCCTAATCTCCAACCTAGAATTATAAATTTTACATCATTAATCTCTAATCCCTAATATCTAATAATTAATCACTATTCCCTAAACCCTAATATCTAATCTTAAATCAATAATCTCTAATCCTTAATCTTTAATACTTAATCCTTTAATTCTTAACCCATAACTTCTAATCGATAATCATTAATCTCTTCATCTATAATCCCTGATTGCTATTCCATAATACCTTATACATAATCTTTAATCTTTATTACTTATTCCGTAATCCTTTTGCCCAAACACCTAATTCCAAAACCTTAATCCTTAATTTCTATCTCCAAAATCCCTAATCCCTCTCTTCCTAATCTTTAATCCATTTTCTCTAATACTTAACCCTAATCCTCTATTCCATAATCCCTAATCCCTAATCCTTAATCCCAAACTATTAATCTATAATCCATCTCTTCTTTCTCTTCTTCTTCTACTTCTTTTTCTTCTTCCTCTTCTTCTTCTTCTTCTTCCTCCAATTTTATTTCTTCTTCTCCTCCTCCTTCTCTAGCTTCTTGTTCTATTTCTTCATTTATTTCTACTTCTTCTTCTTCATTCACTTTTTCTTTTTCTTCTTCTTCATCTTTTTCTTATACTTCCACTTCTTCTTCTTCTTCTTCTTCTTCTCCTTCTCCATCTTCTAATTCTTCTAGTTCTACTTCTTCTACTAGGTCTCCTCATCTTCCTCTTCATCATCATCATCATCATCATCATCATCTTCTTCTTCTTCTTCTTCTTCTTCTTCTTCTTCTGCTTTTTCTTGTTCTTCTTTTTCTTCTTCTTTGTCTTTTACTTCTTCCTCTTCTTCTTTCCCTTCTTCTACCTCTACTTATTTTTCATCTTCCTCTTATTCTTCTTCTCTTTTTCTTCTTCATCTTCTTCCTCTTCCATTTCTTCTTCTTTTTCTTCTTCTTCTTCTTCTTCTCCTTCTTCTTGTTCTTTTATTTCTGCTTCTTCTTTTTCTTCTTCTTCTTCTTCTTCTCCATCTTCTTCTTCTTCTTCTTTTGTTACTACTCTTCTTCTTGTTCTTCTACTTCTTCTTTATCTTCTTCTTCTTCTTCTTCTTCATCTACTTATTTTACCTTCTTCTTCCTCTTTTTCTTCCTCTTCTTCTTCTTCTTCAACTTCTTCTTCTTCTTCTTCTTCTTCTTCTACTATTACTACTTCTTTACTTCTTTTTCCTACTCTTCTCCTTCTTCTTCTTTTTCTTCTTCTTCTTCTTCTTCTTCCTCTTCTTCTTCTTCTTATGGTTCCCCTTCTTCTTCTTCTTTTTCTTCTTCTTCTTCTTCTTCTTCCTCTTCTTCTTCTTCTTATGCTTCCTCCTCTTCTTCTTCTTTTCTTCTTCTTCTTCTTCTTCTTCTTCTTCTTCTGCCACTTATCCTTCTTCTTCTTGCTGTTCTTATCCTCTACTTCTTTTTCTTCTTCTCCTCCTTATTCTTCTTCTTCTACTACTTCTTCCCCTTGTTCTTCTTGTTCTTCTTCTTCTCGTTCTTTTTATTTGTAATGCATAATCCATGTTATCTAGTCCAACCTCGGTATCCTTCCTTACGTAATCTCTAATCTATAATCTTTAATCAATCCCTCTGTAATCCCTAATCCCCAATCCTTAATCATTAATAAAAATCCTTAATCGCTAATCCCTAAAACTTAATCTCTAAACTTCAATCCTAAACCTCTAATCCCTTAACCATAATCCTTAATACCTAATCCCTAAACTATAATCCATAATCCCTAAACCCTCCTTTCTAATCACTTATCAGTAATCCTTAATCCTTAATCCCTAATCCTTAATCTCTTATCCCAAATCCTGAATCCTTAATCCTTAATCTAATTGCCTAATCTCCAATCCGTAATCTCTAATCCTTAACCCTTATGTCTATTTCCCAAACCATAATCCTAAGTACTAAATCCCTATTACTTAATCCTTAATCCCTAATCTTTAATCCTTAATCATTAATATTTTTATCTCTAATACTTAATCCTTAATCCCTCTTACTTATTCATTAATCCATACTCCCTAATCTGTAATCCATAATAACTAAATGATAATCCTTAAACCTTAATGTCCAATCCCTAATCTTCGATCCTAAACACTTAATCCCAAATTTCTTTCTCTTTAATCCCTAATCAGTAATCCTTTATCCATCTATTCTTTCTCTTTTTCTTCTTCTTCCTCCTTTTCTTCTTCTTATTCTTCTTCTTCTTCTTCTTTCTCTTCTTTTTCTTCTTCCTCATCTTCATCTTCTTCGTCATCTTCCTCATCTTGCTCTTCTTCTTCTTCTTCTTCTCCTTCCTCTTCTTGTTCATCTTTTTCTTCCTCTTCCTCTTCTTCTTTTTCTTTCTCTTCTTCTTCATCATCATCTTCGTCTTCTTCTTCTCCTCCTTTTTGTTTTCGTTCTTCTTCTTCTACTTCTTCTACTTCGTCCTCTTCTTCTTTTTCTTCTTTTCTCCATTTTCCTCTTTTCTTATAATTCTTCTTTCTCTTCTTCTTCCTCTTCTACTTCATCTTCTTCTTCTTCTTCTTCCACTATTACTATTTCTTGTTCTTCTTCTTTTATTTCTTGTTCTTCTTCTTTTTCTTTGTCATCTTTTTCTCATTTTTCTTCTTCTCCTTTCTTTTCTTTTCTCCTTCTTCTCATTATCTTTCAACTTCTCCTTCCACTCCTCCTTATCATTCTTCTTCTCATTCTCACTCTCCTTCTCTTTCTCCTTCTCTTTCTTATTCTCTGTCTCCTTCTCTTTTTCCTCCTCCTTCTCTTTGTCCTTCTCCTTGCCCTTCTCTTTCTTCTACTTTTTCTTCTCTTTTTTTTTCTACTTCTTTCTCCTTTCTTGTTTCTTCTTTCTTCTTTCTTCTTTCTTCTTTTATCTTTGTTCTTCAATCTTGCTTATCCTTTCTTCTTCATCTATCTTCTTTATTCTTTTGCTTTTCTTCTTTATTCTTCCTCTTCTTCTTCTTCTTCTTGAACTTTTTCTTTCTTGGCTTCTTCTTCTTCTTTTTTCTTAATCGTTAATTCCTAATCAATGATCCATAACCCTTAATCCCTAATCCTCAATCTTTAATCCTTAATCTCTAGTCCTTAATCTTTCTCTTCTTCTTTTTCTTTTCTCATTCTCCTTCTCCTTCTCCTTCTTCTCATTATCTTTCAGCTTCTCCTTCCCCTCCTCCATATCGTTCTCCTTCTCATTCTCACTCTCCTCTTTTTCCTACTCTTTTTTATTCTCTATCTCCTCTTTTTCCTCCTCTTTGTCCTCCTCCTTCTCCATCTCTTTCTTCTTCTTTTTCTTCTTCTCCTTTTTCTTCTACTTCTTTCTCCTTTCTTATTACTTCTTTCTTCTTTCTTCTTTCTTCTTTTATCTTTGTTCTTCCTTCTTGCTTATCCTTTCATTCTTCAGCTTTCTTCTTTCTTCTTTTCTCTTTCTTATTTATTCTTCCTCTTCTTCTTCTTCTTCCACTTTTTCTTCCTCGTCTTCTTCTCCTTCTTTTTTCTTAATCGTTAATCCCTAATCAATGATCCATAATCCTTAATCCCTTATTCTTAATCTTTAATCCCTAATATATAATCCTTAATCTTTAATCCCTAACTCTTAATCACTAATCCTAAATCACTAATATTTTACCCCTTACCTAATACTAATCTCTTATCTCTAATAATCTCTAACCTCTAATACTTTTTTCCTTAATCCCAAATTCCTAATTAATAATCTCTAACCAATAATCCCTATCCTCTAATCCATAAACCCTAATCTTAAATTCCTTATCCTTAATAATTAATCCCTTAATCTTTAATCCCTAATCCCTTATCCTTACTTATTAACTACTTCATCCTTAATCACTAATTCTTAATCAGTAATCCTTAATTCTTATTAATTATTACCTAATTCTTACACTCTAATATATTATCCTTAGTCCATAAATCATAATCATAAATAACTAATCCATAATCTCCAATCTCTTATCCCTAATCCTTAATCATTAATCCTTAATTCCTAATACCTAAAACCTCTCTCATTAATCCCTAATAACAAACCACTAATCCCCAATTCCTCCCTCCTAAATCTGTAATCATTATTCCTTAATCGCGAATCACACGCTCCTTAATCCCTAATCCATAAGCCTTAATCCTTAATCCCTAATCCATCTCTTCTTCATCTTCTTCTTCTTCCTCCTCTTCATCTTCTCTTTCTTCTTCTTCTTCCTCTTCTTCTTCTACTTCTTTATTTTCTTCTTCTTATTATTTATTTTCTTCTTCTTCATATTCCTCTTCTTCTTCTTCTTCTTCTTCTTCCACTTCTTCTTCTTCTTCTACTACTTCTTCTTATTCTCCTCCTTCTTCTCTTATTCTTCTTATTCCACTTCTTCTTCCTCTTCTTCTTCTTCTACTTCTTCTATTTATTCTTCCTCTTCTTCCTCTTCATCTTCTTCTTCTTCTTCTTCTTCATCTCCTCCTCCTTCTTTCTCTACTTCTCCTTCCCTTTTTCTTCCTCCTTCTCCTCCTCCTTCTCCTTCTCTTTTACCTTCTCCTACTCCCTCTCCATCTCCTTCTCCTTCTACATTTCCTTCTCCATCTCCTTCTCTTACTCCTCCTTCTCCAACTCCTCCTTCTCCTTCCTCTTCTTCTTCCTCTTCTTCTCTCTTAATCATCTTCTTCTCCTCCTTTTCTTGTTCTACTTTTTCTTCTTTTTCCCATTCTTCTTCTTATTCTTCTTGTTCATCTTATACTTCTTCTTCTTCTTCTACTACTTCTTGTTCTTCTTGTTCTTCTTGTTCTTCATCTCTTTTTCCTCTATTCTTCTTATTCTTCTTCTTTTTCTTCTTCATCTTCCTCTTCTTCTTCTTCTTCTTCTTCTTCTACCTTTTCCTCTTCATTTTCCTCTTGGTCTTCTTCTTCTTCGACGTTTTCACTTTCTTCTTCTTCTTTCTTTTCTCCTTCTCCTTCTTCTTCTTCTTCTTCTTCTTCTTCTTCCTCCTTTTCTTCACTTTCTTTTTCTTCTTCTTCTTCCTCATTTTCTTCTTCCTCTTCTTCTTCCTCTACTTCTTCATTGTCCTCTTCTTCTTCTTCTTCTTCTTCTTCTTCTCTTTCTTCTTATTCTTATTATTCTTCTTACATTCTTCTTCTTCTTCTTCTTCTTCTACTTCTTATTCTTCTTCTTCTTCATATTTTTTCCTCTATTCGTCTTATTCTTCTTCTTTTTCTTCTGCATCTTCCACTTCTTCTTCTTCTAATTATTCCACTTCATCTTCCTCTTCTTCTTCTTCTTCAACGTTTTCACCTTCTTTTTCTTCTTCTTCTTCTTTCTTTTCTCCTTCTCCATCTCCTTCTTGTTCTTCTTCTTCTACTAGTGCTACTTGTTCTTCTTCTTCTTCTTTTATCTCTTGTTCTTCTTCTTTTTCTTTCTCGTCTTTTCTTCTTTTTCTTCTTCTTCTTTTCTCATTCTCCTTCTCCTTCTTCTCTTTATCTCTATCTCCTTCTCTTTTTCCTCCTCTTTGTCCTCCAGCTTCTCCTTCTCTTTCTTCTTCTTTTTCTTCTTCTACTTCTTTCTCCTTTCTTATTGCTTCTTTCTTCTTTCTTCTTTTATCTTTGTTCTTCCTTCTTGCTTATCTTTTCATTCTTCAACTTTCTTCTTCCTTCTTTACTCTTTCTTTTTTATTCTTCCTCTTCTTCTTCCACTTCCTCTTCTTCTTCTTCTTCTTCTTCTTCCACTTTTTCTTCCTTGTCTTCTCCTTCTTTTTTCTTAATCGTTAATCCCTAACCAATGATCCATAATCCTTAATCCCTATTCTTAATCTTTAATCCCTAATATATAATCCTTAATCTTTAATCCCTAACTCTTAATCACTAATCTCGAATCCCTAACAATTAACCTATTGCCTAATACTAATCTCTTATCTCTAAGCCTTAATCTCTAATCTCTAATTCTTTTTTCCTTAATCCCAAATTCCTATTAACTAATCTCTAATCAACAATCCCTATTCTCTAATCCATAATCCTAAATCCATTATCTTTAATAATTAATCCCTTGATCTTTAATCCCTAATCCCTTATCCTTAATTATTAACCCCTTCATCCTTAATAACTAATCCCTAATCATTAATCCTCAATTCTTATTACCTACTCCCTAATTCTTACACTCTAATATATTATCCTTATTCCATAAACCATAATCATAAATTACTAATCCATAATCCCTAATCTCTTATCCCTAATCCTTAATCCTTAATACTTAATGCCTACTTCCTAATCCCTCTCTCCCTAATCCCTAATCTCTAGTCCCTAATCCCTAATACTTTACCTCTAATCCCCAATCCCTCCCACCTTAATCTGTAACCTTTATTCCTTAACCTCAAATCACTCTCTCCTTAATCCCTAATCCATAACCTTTAATCCTTAATCCATAATCCATCTCTTCTTCCTCTTCTTCTTCTTCTTCCTCCACTTCTTCTTCCTCTTCTTCTTCTACTTCTTTATTTTTTATTACTTATTATTCATTTTCTTCTTCTCCTTCTTTCTTATCTTCCTCTTCTTTTTTCTTCATCTTCTTCTTCCATTTCTTCTTCTTCTACTTCTTCTTCTTCTTCTCCTTTTTCTTCTCTTATTCTTCTTATTCCTCTTCTTCTTTTGCTTCTTCTTCTTCTTCTTCTTCTTCTTCTATTTATTCTTCTTCTTCTTTTTCCTCTTCATCTTCTTCTTCTTGTTCTTCTTCTTCTTCTTCTTCTTCTTCTTCTTCTTCTCCTTCTTCTTGTTCGTCTACTTCTCCTTCTCTTTTTCTTCCACTTCCCATTCTCCTTCTTCTTCTCCTTCACCTTCTCTTACTCCCTCTCCATCTCCTTCACCTTCTACATTTCCTTCTCCATGTCCTCCTCTTTCACCTTCTCCTTCTCCTTCTCCTCCTCTTCCTTCTCCTTCCTCTTCTTCTTCTTCTTCTCCTCCTCCTTCATCTTCTTCTTCTTCTCCTTTTATTTATTTTTCTACTTCTTCAATTTCTCCTGCTTCTTCTTATTCTTCTTGTCCATCTTCTATTTCTTCTTCTTCTTCTACTTCTTATTCTTCTTCTTCATCATCTTTTTCCTCTATTCTTCTTATTCTTCTTCTTTTTCTTCTTCATCTTCTTTGTTTTCTTCTTCTTCTTTTTTCTCTTTATTTTCCTCTTCCTCTTCTTCTTCTTCAATGTTTTCACCTTCTTCTTCTTCTTCTTCTTGTTCTTCTTCTTCTTTCTTTTCTCCTTCTTCTTTTTCTTCTTATTCTTCTTCCACATTTTCTTCATCCTTTTCTACTTCTTCCACTTCTTCTGCCTCTACTTCTTTATCATCCTCTTCTTCTTCTTCTTCTTATTCTTATGCTTCTTATTCTTCTTGTTCTTCTTGTGTTTTTTCGTTTTCTTCTTCTTCTTCTTTTTCTAATTCTTGTTCTTCTTCTTCATCTTTTTTCCTTTGTTATTCTTATTATTCTTCTTTTTCTTCTTCATCTTCATCTTCTTCTTTTTCTTTATCTTTTTCCTCTTTATCTTCCTCTTCTTCTTCTTCTCCTTCGACATTTTCACCTTCTTTTTCTTCTTCTTCTTCTTCTTTTATTTCTCCTTCTCTTTTTTCTTCTTCTTCTACATCGTCTTCTTCTTCTTCTATTACTTCTTCCTCCTCTTCTTCTTTTTCTTTTTCTTCTTCTTCTTCTTCTTCTTCCTCATTTTCTTCTTTCTCTTCTTATTCCACTTCTTCTTCTCCTTCTTCTTCTTACTCTTTTTCTTCACTTTCATCTTCTTCTTCTTCTTCGCCTTCTTCTTATTCTTCTTCTGCTCCTTATTCTTTTGCTTCTTCTTCTTCTTCTTCTTCTTCCTCTACTACTTCTTCTTCATAATCCTTAATCCATATTCCCCAATCCCTACTCCTTAATCCTTTCCTCTCTAATCTCTTATCCATATATTTGTAATCCTTAATCCGTCCATCTTTTATCATTAATATCTAATCCCTATTCCTTAATCCCTAGTCCCTATTTCTAAATCCCCATTCTCTTGCCCCTAATCTCTAATCAATTCTTAATTCATAATCCCTAATCCTTAATCCCTAATCTTTAATCCCTAATTTCTAATTTCTAATCTCTAATCTGAAATCCTTAAACCCTAATCTTTATTACTTAATTCTTAACCCTTAATCCCTAATCTATAATTCATATTCTCAAATCCTTAATCTCTAATCCCTAATCCTTAGTCTTAAATTTATAAGACAGTCCCTAATAACTAATATGTAATCTGTTATCCCTAATCCTTAATTCTTAATCCCTAATCCTTGTCCTTAAGCCTTAATCCTATTTACTTTATCTTTAATCTATAGTCTCTAATATTTAATCTATAATCCTGAATCATGAATCCCTAATCACTAATCTGTAATCCTAGTCCCTAATCTCTATTGTAAAATCTATAATACTAAATCGTAAATCCATAATACCAAATCCTTTGTAATTATTCCTTATATTCTTAATCCCTATTCTCTAATTATTAATCCTTTCATCCTTATTCTTTAACCCTAATCTTTAATCCCTATAACTTATTCCTTAATTCCTAAATCCTAATCCCTAATCTTTAATCTCTAATCAATAATCCTTAATCCTTAATCATTAATCCCTAACATCCAATCCCATATCTAGCCTTTCTTAATCCTTAATCCCTAATCCAATGCTTCTTCTACTTCTTCTCCTTCTTCTTCCTCTACTTCATTGTCTTCTTCTTCTTCTCCTACCTCCTTTTCTTCTTTTTCTTCTTTCTCATCTTCTTATTCTTCTTCTTATACATCTTCCACATCTTACTCTTCTTCTTTTGTTGCTTCTTCATCTTCTTCTTCTTCCCCTTCTTTTTTTCACTTCTTTTTCCTCTTCTTCATCATCCTCTTCTTCTTCTTCTTCATCTTCTTCTGCTTCTTGTACTACTTCATCCTCCATCTCTTCTTCTTCTTTTTCTTTATTTTCTTCTTTTCTTGTAATTCTTCTTCCTCTTCTTCTTCCTCTTCTTCTTCCTCTTCTACTACTTCTTCTTCTTCTTCTTCTCCTTCTCCTTCTTCTTATCCTATTCATTCTTCCTATCTTTTGCCTTTTCCTTCTACTTTTCCTTTTCGTTCTCCTTCTTCTTCTTCTGCTTCTCTATCTCCTTCTCTTTCTTATTCTCCTCTCATTCTCCCTCTCCTTCTCCTGCTTAATCCCTAATCACTAATCTATCCTTAATCTCTAATCCTTAAACTTTAATCGCTAATCTCTTATCTATAATCCATAACCTCTAATCCCTAATCTCTAATGACTAATCCCTAATCTTTAATCACTAATCCCATATCCTTAAACATTGATCACTAATCTCTAATGCTAATCCTAAAACTGTTATCTCTAATCCCTATTCTCTAATCTTAAATCTTAAATTTGGCATCCCTCATCTTATCTCTAATTCTTAATCCCTAATCATTAATCCTTATATCTTAAACTCTAATGCCAAATCTTAAATCACTAATCTTTAATCCCAAATCCTTAGTAATTAATCTCTTAATTTTTAATCCCTAATCTCTATTCAATAATCATTAATCTCTTCATTTATAATACTTAATCGTAATCCTTAATCCTTAATCCCTAATCCATAATTGCTAATCTCTATTACATATTCCCTAATCCTTTTGTCGTAATCCCTAATCCCTAATATTTAAACCTTTATTTTAAACTCCAAAAATCTCTAATCCCTATCTCTCTAATCTTTAATATGTATTCTCTGATATCTAATCCCTAATCTTTCATTTGTTAATCCTTAATCCTTAATCCCTAACACCCTAAACCCTAATCCATCTCTTCCTCCAACTCTTTTACTTTTTCTTCTTCTTCCACTTCTTCTTCTTCCTCCTCATTTTCTTTTTCTTCTTCTTCTTCTTCTTATTCTTCCTCTTCTTCTTCTTCATCTTTTATTTCTTCTTCTTCTCATCCTACTTCTTCTCGTTCTTGTCCTTCTTCTTTTATTTCTTCTTCTTCTTCTTCATCATCATCATCTTTATCTTCCTATGTTCTTCTTGTCCTTCTTCCTTATCTTCTTAATCTTCCTCTTCTTCTTCATCTTCTTCTTCTTCTTTTTCCTCTTCATCTTCCTCTTCTTCTTCTTCTTCAACTTCATCACTTACTTCATCTCCTTCATACTCTTCCCCTTCTTCTTCTTCTTCTTCTTCTTCTTCCTCTTCATCTTCTTCTTCTTCGTCTTCTTCTTCCTCTTCTTCTTCTTCTTCTTCTTCTTCTCCTTTGTTATTTTCTTATTCTTTATGTTCATCCTCTTCTTCTTCATCTTCCTCTTCTTCTTCTTTTTCTTCATCTTCATGTTCTTCCTCTTCTTACTCTTGTTCCACCTTTTCATCATCTTCTTCTTCTAATTCTTGTCCTTATTCTTCTTCTTCTTCTTCTTCTTCTTCTCCTCCTTATTCTTCATAATCCTTAATCCATATTCCCTAATCTTTTCTCCTTAATCCTTCCCTTCCTAATCTTTTACCCCTAAATTTGTAATCCTTAATCCATCCCTCTTTAATCTTTAATCGCTAATCCCTATTCCTTAATCCTTAATCCCTAATCCCTAATTCCAAATCGCTAATCAATCCTAAATCCATAATCTTTAATCAATAATCTCTAATCTTTAATCCCAAAACCTTAATCTCTAATACCTAATCCTTGTTCTCTATTCCTAAAACTATAATTCATAATCCTAAACTCTTAATCTCTAATCCTGAGTACCTTATCTCTAATCCCTAATACCTAATCCCTAATCCTTAATCCCTAAACTATAGCAAATAATCCCTAATCACTATTCTATAATCCTTTATCGATAATCCCTAATCATAATCTTAAATAATTAATTTCTAATACCTAATCTCTAATCCATAATCCTAAATCACTATTCTCTAATCCTTAATCCCTAATCTCTATTCTAGATATCATAATCCCAAACCTTAATTCCTTAATCCCTAATCCTTTGTAATTAATCCCTTAATCCTTAATGTCAAATCTCTAATCATTAATCCCTTTATCTCCAATCCTTAACCATAATCCTTGATCCCTAATCCTTAATCCCAAATCCTTACTACTTATTTCTTAATCTCTAATCCTTAATCTTTATTCCTAAACTCTAATCCCTAATTAACAATCCCTAATCCTTAATACATAATTTTATATTTGTCCATCCTTAATTCTTAATCCTTAATCCGTGACCCTTAATCCTTAATCCCTAATCCATCTCTTCTTATTCTTCTTCTTTTTCTTCTTCCTCTTCATCTTCCTCTTCTTCTACTTCTTCTTCTTCTTCCTCCTTATCTTCTTATTTTTCTTCTTCATCTTGTACTTCTTTTTCTTCTTCTTCATCTTGTTCTCCTTCTTCCTCTTCTTTTTCTTCTTCTTCTTCTTCTTCTTCTTCATCATCATCTTTCTCTTCTTGTTCTTGTTCTTGTACTTCTTCTTTTTCTACTTTTTCTTCTTTTTTTGTAATTCTTCTTCTCCTTCTTCTTCCTCTTCTCCTTCTTCTTCTTCTTCTTCTTTTTCTTCTTCTTCTTCTTCTTCTTCTTCTTCTTCTTCTTCTTCTCTTTCTCCTTCTTCTTCTCCTTCTAATTCTACTTATCTTTCACCTTCTCCTTCTACATGTCCTTCTCCTTCTTTTTTTCCTTCTCCATCTCATTCTCCTTCTCATTCTCCCTCTCCTCTTTCTCCTCCTCCTTCTTGTATTGCTCTCTCTCCTTCATCATCTACTTCTTTTCCTTCTTCTTCTTATTCTTCTACTTCGTCTTTCTTATTTTTTCCTTCTTTTTTCTTCTTCCATCTTCCTTCCTACCTCCTTCTTACTTGCTTATTCTTTCCTTCTTTCTTCATTCTTCATTCTTCTTTATTCTTTATTCATCTCATTCTTCTTCTTCTTCTTCTTCTTCTGCTTCTTCTTCCTCTTCTTCTTCCTCATCTTCTTCTTTATCCTTTTTCCTAATCCCTAATCCATAATCCCAAATCCCTTATTTATAATCCATAATCACTAATTCTTAAATTTTAATCCTTAATCTCTAATCCAAAAATCCTTAATTATTAATCTCTAATCCCTAACCCTAATCTTAATCCCTTAACCTTTAATCCCTAATCTCTAGTACCAAATAAGTAATCCAAAATTCCTAATTACTAATCTCTTATCCATTATCTTTATTCCTTTATCCCTAATCCTTAATCTCCAAAACCTAACCCTTAATCCTAAATCTCTAATCACTAATCGCTAATCTATAATCTCTATTTCTTAATTTATAATTCCTAATCCTAAATTGCTAATCTTTAATAATTTATCCCTTAATCATTAATCCATAATCCTTAATTCTTAGTCATAAATCCTTTCATCATTAGTCCCTAATTCTTAATCCTTAATCACAAATTCCTATTACTTGTTCTCTAATCCCTACTCCCTAATCCATAATCATTAATCCTTAAACTCTAATCTCTAAATGCTAATCCATAATCTTTGATCTCTATATCCTTATAACTAATCCCTAATCCTTAATAGCAAATACCTAATCCCTCCCATCCAAATCCATAATCTGTAATACCTAATCTCTAATCCCTAATACTTAATCCCTCCCTCTATAATCAATAATTCATATTCCTTAATCCCTAATCTCTAATCCCTAATTAGTAACACCTAATCACCAATCTCTAATCCATCTTTATTCCTCTTCTTCTTCTTCTTCCTCTTCTTCTTCGTGTTCTTCTTCTTCTTCTTCTTCTTCCCATTTTCTTCCTCTTTTACTTTTCCTTCCTCTTCTTCCTCATCTTCCTTTTCTTCTTCTTCTTCTTCTTCTTCTTCTTCTTCTTCTTCCTCTTCTTCTTCTTCATCTTCTTCTTCTTCTTCTTCTTCTACTTCTTCTTCTTCTTCTTCTTTGTCTTTAACTTCTTGTTCTTCTTCTTCTCCTTCTTCTTCATCATCTTTCTGCTTCTTCTTGTTTTTCTTCTCCTTCCTCTTCTTTTCTTATTCTTCTTATTCCTCTACTTCTTCCTCTTCTTCTTCATCTACTTCTTCTTCATCTACTTCTTCTTCATCTTCTTCTTCTTCTTCTTCTTCCTTTTCCTCTTCTTCTTCTTCTCCTTCTCCTTCTTCTTCTCCTTCTCCTTCCCTTCACCTTCACCTTCTTCTTCTCCTTCTCCTTCTTCTTCT
>JAIUJO010001346.1:482500-489870 GCA_023846275.1 Vanilla planifolia
TCTTAATCTGTAATCCTTAATCCATAATCCTTAACACCTAATCCCATATCCCTTCCTCCTTAACCCATAAGCCATAATCTCTAACCCATAATCCTTAATCTTCACTCCATCTTCTCTGCTTCTTCTTCTTCTTCCTCTTATGCTTCTTCTTCTTACTCATCTTCTTATTCTTCTTCTTCCTCATGTTCCTCATCTTACCTTTCTTCTTCTTCATCTTCTTCTTCTACTTGTTCCTCTTCTTCTTCTTCTTCATTTTCTTCTCCTTCATTCTCTTCTTATTTTTCTTCTTCTTCTTCTTCTTCTTCTTCCTCTTCTTATTCTTCTTCTAATTCTAATTCTTCTTCCTCCTCTTCTTCTTCCACTTCTTCTTTTTCTCCATTTTCTCCTTTTCTTATAATTCTTCTTCCTTTTCTTCTTCCTCTTCTACTTCTTCTTCGTTACCTTCCTATTATTATTATTATTATTATTATTATTATTATTATTATTGTTGTTCTTCTTCTTCTTCTTCGCCTCCTCCTCCTCCTCCTTCACCTTCTCCTTTTCTTTTCTCTCACCTTCTCCATCTCCTTCTCCTTCTCCTTGACCTTCTCCATCTGCATCTCCTTCGCCTTCTCCTTCTCCTTCTCTTTCCCCTTCTCCACCTTCTGCTTGTTCTTTTTCTTCTCCTTTTCCTTCTTCTTCTTTTACTTCTTTCTTCTTTCTTATTTCCTCTTTCTTCTTCCTTCCTCCTTCCTTCTTCCTTATTATTTCTTCCTTCTTTGTTCTTTCTACTTTCTTCTTTCTTCTTTATTCTTCCTCTTCTCCCTCCTCTACTCTTGCTTCATTTTCATCTTCTTCTTTTTCCACTTCTTTCTCCTCATTTTTTCTTTCTTTTTCCTAATCCATAATTCGTAATCCATAATCCCTAATCTCTAATCCTTATTTCGTAAACTCTAATCATTAATAATAATTCATTAATCCTTAATCTCTAATCCTAATCCTAATCTCTTAATTTTTATTCTTGATTCCTAATTTCTTTTACCTAATCCATAATCCTAAATTCCTACTCACTAATCTCTAATTTATAATCCCTTTTCCTTAATTTTGAATCCCAAATCCTAAATCTCTGATTATTAATAATTAATCTCTTTATTCTCGATCCCTAATCTTTAATCTTTAATCAATAATCCCTTCATCCTTAACCCCTAATTCTGAGTCCTTAATTCATAATTCTTATTACTTATTTCTTAATCACAAAACCCTAACCCTAACTATTAAACCATAATTCCTAATCTCTAATCCCTAATCCCTAATTCTTAATACCTAATACAACATCTCTCCCTCTCAAATCCCTAATCCCTAAGACCTAATATCAAATCCCAAATCCCTCCCATCTTATTCCTAATCTCTAATCCCTCCCTCCTTAATCCCTAATCCTCTACCCCTAATCCCTAGTCCCTAATCCACCTCTGCTTCCTCTTCTTCCTATTATTCTTCTTCTTCCTGCTCTTCTTTTTCTCTTTTTATTCTTCTTCTTCTTATTCTTTTGCCTCTTTTCTTATTCCTCATTTCTTCTTCATCTTCTTCTTCCTCATCTTCCACTTCTTCTTCCTCTTCTCTTTCTTTTTCTTCTTCATCTTTGTCTTTCACTACATCTTCTTTATCTCATCTTCTTCTTCTCTTTCTTCTTCTTTTCGTATTCTTTTTATTCCTCTTCTTTTTCTTTTTCTTCTGCTTCTTCTTCTTCGTCTAGGTCTTCTTCTTTTTCTTCTTCTAGTTGTTCTTCTTTTTCTACTTCTTCTCCTCCTCCTTCACCTTCCTCTTTTTGTCTTTCTTTTTCTCCTTCTCCATCTGCTTCTCTTTCTTCTTCTCCTTCTACTCCTCCATCTCCATCTTCTCCTCCTTCTCCTTCTCCTCTTCATCTCCTTCCCCTTCTCCTACTAATTCTCCTTCTTCTCCTCCTTCTCCTCATGCTTCTTCTCCTTCTTCTTTGCCTTCTTCTTCTACTACTTCTTTCTTCTTTCTTCTTTTTCCTCTTCTTCCTTCTTCCTTCTTCCACTAACCTTCTTTATTCTTCCTTTATTTACTCTCCCTCTTCTTCTTCCTCTTCTTCTTCTTCTTCTTTTTCTCCTTTTCTTCCTGATCTTCTTCTTCTTCTTCTTCTTCTTTCCTCCTTCTTCCTTCTTGCATCTCCCTAATCCCTAATCCTTAATCCCTAATCACTAACCCAACCCTAATCTCCAATCCTTAATCCTTAATTCTTAACCTCTAATCCCTAATCTTTAATTCCTAAACTCTTATCCCTAATCCCTAATCTATAATCAATAATCTCTAATCCATACTCTCTAATCTTTAATCTCTAATCCATATCATTAATCCCAAACCCTTAATCCCTAATCCCTAATACTAATCTTAATGCCTTTAGCACTAATACCTAATCACTAATTTTTAATCATATATCACTAATCTCTAATCTCTAATCCTTAATTTCAAATCACTATTCCTCAAAACCTAATCCCTAATCCTAAATCACTATTCTCTCATACCTAATCCTTAATAATTACTCTCTTATTTCCTAATCTTTAATCTCTAATCCCTAATTATTAATCCTTTCATCCATATTCCTTAATCCTAAATCCTTAATCCCCAATCCTTAATCCTTATTACTTATTCCCTAATCCCTACACTCTAATCCCTAATCACTCAACCATAATCCCTAATTATGAACTCTTAAATCTCAAATCCATAATCCCTCAATCCCTTGACTTTAAATCATATTCACTAATACCTAATCCTTAACCCCTTCATTCCTTCATTCCAAATCCTTAATCCCTAATCTCTAGTCTCGAATCGCTAATCTATAATCTATCACTTCATTCTTTTCTTCTTCTTTTATTTCATCTTTTTCTTCTTCCTCTTCTTCTTTTTCTACGTCCTTTTCTTCTTCCTCATCTTTTTCTTCTTCATCTTTCTCTTCTTCCGCATCTTCTTCTTCTTCTTCTTTCTCTTCTTCTTCTTCTTCTTCTTTTACATCATCTTCTTCTTCCTTTTCTTCTTTTTCTCTTCTCTTCTTCCTTCTTCATCTTCTTCTTTGTCTTCTAGTTCACCAACTTCTCTTCTTCATCCTCTTCCTCTTCTTCTTCCTCTACTTCTTCCTCTACTTCTTCTTCATCTTCTTCTTATTCGTCTTCTTCTTCTCCTCCCCTCCTCCTCCTCCCTCTTCTTCTTCCTCTTCTATTTCTTCTTCTTCCTCTTATTCTTCTTCTTCTCTTCTTCTTTTCTTCTTCTTGTTCTTCTTATTTTCCTTCCTCTCTTCTTGTTCTTTTTCGTTTTCTTTTTCAACTTCCTTGTCATCTTCTTCTTCATCTTCATCATTTTCTTTTTTGTCTTCTTCTTTTTCCACTCTTCTTCTTGTTTTTCTTCTTCTTACTCTTCTACTTCATCTTCTTCTCGTTCTTCTTCTCCTTCTTCCTCTTCTTCATCATCTTCTTCTTATTCTTCCTCTTCTTTTTCATCTTCTTGGCTTTCTTCTTCCTCTTCTTCTCTTCTTTTTTTTTCTTCTTCTACTACTACTACTACTACTGCTTCTTCTTCTTCTTTTTCCTCTTTTTCTTCTTCTTCTTTCTCATTTTCTTCTTCTTCTTACACCTCTTCATCTTCCTCTTTTTCTTCTTCTTCTTCTTCTTCTTCATCTTCTTCTTCTTTTTCTTCCTTTTCGTCTTCTTCTGCTTCTTCTTCTTCTTTATCTTCTTCTTGTTCCTCTTCTTCCCTTGTTCTTCTTCTTTCTCTTTTTCTTCTCATTCTTCTTCATAATCCTTAAACTCTATTCCCTAAACCCTACTCCTAAAACCCTCTTTCACTAATCCCTTATCCTTAAATTTGTAATCCATAATCCATCCCTTTCTAATCACTAATCCCTAATTCTTAATCTATCCTTAATCTATAATCCTTAATTCTTATCCATGATCCTTAATTTATAATCCAAAATCCCTAATCTCTAACCTTTAATCCCTCATATCTAATCCTTAATCCTTAATTCCTAATATGCAATCTTAATTGTAATCGCTCCATCTCTAATCCGTAATCCCTAATCTCCAATTCTTAATCCAAAATTTTATATCCCTAATCACTAATCCCTAATACATATTTTTTTAAATTGTAATCTCAATTCCTAAATCCTTAATCTATAATCCTCATTAATTCATGAGTTAATCTTTAATCCTTAATCCCTAATCACAATTCCCCTCATTCCTACTACTAATTCCTAATCTATTATCCCTAATCTCTATTACTTCTTCCTTAATCCTTTCTCCTTACTCATTAATCCCTGATCCTTAATCTCTAAACCCTAATCCTTGAGTACTAGTTCATAATCCCTAATCCTTAATCATTAATTTCTAATCCTTAATCCCTAATCCTTCCCTTCATAATCCTTAATCTCTAACCCATAATCCCTGATACATCTCTTCTTCTTGTTCTTCTTTTTCTTCTTCTTGTTCATCTAATTCTTTTTCCTCATCTTCTTCTTCCTCCTCTTCCTCATCTTCGCCTTCTTCTTGTTCTTCTTCTCCTTCCTCTTCTTCTTCTTCTTCTTCTTCTTCTTCTTCGTCCTCATCATCATCTTCTTCTTCTTCTTTTTCTTCATGTTCCTCTTCTTCTTCTTCTTCTTCTTCTTTTACTTCTTCTACTTCTTTTTCTTTTTGTTCTTCTTCTACATCTTCTTCTTCCTCTTCTTCTTTTCTTATTCATCTTCTCCCTCTTCTTCCTCTTCTTCTACTTCTTCTTCTTCTTCTCTTAGCCTTTCTCCTTCTCCTTCTCCACTCCTCCTCTTTCTCCTTCTCATTCTCCTCCTTCTCCTTTTCTTCTTCTTCATTCTTCTTTCTTTATTCTTCTTTTTTCTTCCTTCTTCCTTCTTCCTTCTATCTACCTTCTTTTTTCTCCATTCCTCTTTCTTTCTTCTTCTTTCTTCTTTATTCATCCTCTTTTTCTTCCTCTTCATTTTCTTCATCTTCTTTTTCCTCCACTTCTTCCATCTTCCCTTAGACTTCTTTCTTCTTCCTTGCTCCTTCTTTCTTCCATCTTCTTCTTCTTCCTACTTCTTTCTTCCTACTGTTTATTTCCTAATCCATAATCCTTAATCTTTAATCCTTAATCCCTAAACCATAATCCTTAATCTTTATTCTCTAACACTAAACTCTAATCTTTAATACCTAATTCTTAATCCTTAATCACAAATCTATAATCGATAATCCTTAATCTCCTGTCTATAATCCTTAATCACTAATTCCTAATGCTTAATCCCTAATCTCAAATCCTTAATCGCAATCCTAATCCCTTAATCTCTAATCCCTAATCTTCAATATCAAATCCTGAATCTCAAATCTCTAATCACTAGTCTCTAATCCATAATCCTTATTCCATAATTTATAATCTCTAATACTAAATCCCTAATCTTTAATAATTAATCTCTTAATTCTTCATCCCTAATTCCTAAAAATTAATCCTTTCATCTCTAATCCTTAGTTCTTAATCTTTGATCCTTAATCCCTAATCCCTAATTCATAATGCTTACACCTTAATTGATAATCTTTAATCCCTAAACTCTAATCCCTTATTGCTATTCCATAATCCCTAATCTAAAATCCTCCATTCTTAATACATAATCCCCCTTTCCTTAATCCCTAATCAATAATCCCTAATACCTCATTAATCCATAATCCCTTCTCCCTAATCTATAATCTATATTTCTTAATCTTTATCCCTCCCTCTTTAGTCTTTAATCCCCAATCCTTAATTTTAATCCTTAATCCATCTCTTCATCCTCTTCTTCTTCTAGTTCTTCATCTTCTTCTTCTTCCTCCTTATCTTCTCCTTCTTCTTCTTCCTGTTTTTCCTCTTCCTTGTTTTTTCTTCTTCTTCCACATCTTCTTGTTCCTCCTCTTTGTCTTCTTTTTCTTCTACTTTTTCTTCTTCTTCTTCTTCTTCTTCTTCTTATTCTTCTTCTTTGTCTTCATCTTCTTCCTCTTCTTCCTCTTCTTCTTCTTCCTCCTCTTCTTTTTCTTCCTTTTCTTCTTTTTTTCCTTTTCTTCTTCTTTTCTTCTTCTTCTTCTTCCTCTCCTTTTTCTTCTTGTTCTTTTTCCTGTTCTTCTTCTTCTTCATCTATTTTTTTGATCTTGTTCTTCTTCTTCTTTTTCTTCCTCCTCTCCTACTCTTTCTTTTGCTCCTCCTTTTTTCTTTCTCTTTCTTCTGCTCACTCTCCTTCTTCTTCTCTAACACCAAATCCTTCTCCTCTCCTTCTCCTACTCCATCACCATCACCTTCCCATTCTCCATCTACTTCCCCTCCTTATTCACCTCTCCTCCTCCATCTCTTCATCTTCTTTCTCTTTTTCCTTCCCCTTCATCTTCTTCTTCTTCATCATCATCTTCTTCTTCATCATCATTTTTCCTCTTTCTTCTTTTTTTCTTTCTTCTTTCTACTTTCTTCCTTCTTTCTTCTTCTTTCTCTTCTTCCAACTTCTTTCTTCTTTGATTTTTCACTTATTCTTCCACTTCTTTTTCTACTTTTTCCTCTTCTTCTTCTTCTTTCTTACTCTTCCCTCTTCTTTCTTCCTTCCTGTTCTTCTTTCCTCTTCCTTCCTTTTTCCTTTTTCCTTCTCCCTAATGCCTAATCCCGAATCCTTAATCTCTAATCACTAATCTTTAACCCTAGCTTTTAATCCCTAACCTCTAATCGCTAACCTCTAATCCTTAATCCCCCAATCTGAAGTCAATATCTCTATTCTCTAAACATTAATCCCTAATCCTTAATCACTAATCACTAATCCCTTATCTTTAAACCATAATTCTTAGACCTTAATCCTAATCCTAACCCTAATCCCATAATCTCTAATCCATAATCGATAACCTCTAATACTAAATTCTACATCACTAATCTCTAATCTGTAGTACTTAATCCTTATCCAAATCTTATTCTATAATCCTTAATCTTTAATCCTAAATTGCTAATCTCTAACCTCTAAACGTTAATAATTAATCTTCTTCTTCTTTTCTTCTTCTTCTTCTTCTTCTTCTTCTTTTTCTACTTCCTCTTCTTCTTCTTCTTCCTCCACTTCTTCTTTTCCTTTTCTTCTTTCTATTTTTCCTCTTCATTGTCTTCTTACTCCTCTTCTCCCTCTTCTTATTCTTCTTCTTCTTCTTCCTTTTCTTCTTCTTCTTCTTCTTCCATCTCATCTTCTTCTTCTTCGTTATCCTCTTCTCCTCATTTTCCTCTTCTTCTTCTTCTTCGACTTCCTCTTCTTCATCTTCTTCCTCCTTCTTTTCTTCTTCTTTTTCTTCTCTTCTTCATCATATTCTACTTCTTCTTCTTCTTCTACTTCTTCTCTTCTTCTT